>JAHPZR010036568.1:17500-31111 GCA_019787425.1 Platygyra sinensis
TTATCAACTCAAATATAACTGCAAACAAGGGTTTGTATTTTTTATTTACTTTTATAAAAACATGGTCATATTTACACAGCTATGTCATACAAAGAAGTTACCCCGGCCTTTAATCAGGGAACAGAACAATATCGTATGAACATCACATGCCATAATTAATCCCCAAACCCCCATGATGCTTTCTTTACTTGATAACATTCTGAATTAGAAATTACAGATGAATATAAAATATTGTCTTCACATGTTAGCTCATATGTCTTTCAGCTCTCCAGCTCAAACAATAACAGTCAGTTACTGTTTTTGCATATGCAATTAGTTGGCAAAAACATACAAAATACAATAAGCTGTAATTATTTTTTGCTGTTGAGTTTATCAAAACACTGTATAATATTTTCAGGTACAGTTTTACGAACAATAATACAGAGATTTGTACAACTTGACTTTCTTTCATCTAACTCTAATAAATTTAAATGCATATTTCATGTTCATACTGGCAATAGTTACATATGCAAATGACAGTAGTGGCTGTTCTCTCCCTGTCTGCTTCTGATTTATGATAGATTTGCTCGAATTGAGATAACATCTTCCGCTCCCTGTGCTCCCTGTACCTAAAACTACTTCTTACGGCCTTCGGTCTTTTTCGTATCATGCCATTAAACAGTGGAATTCACTGCCGGACAATATTCGAACTTTGAACCTTAATGACTTTAAAAAATCATTAGCTAGCCTTAACTTAATGTAAATTTATAGCATTTTGTAAAATTTAATTTTAATATCGCGTTTCAAAATATTCAGTAAATAGATGTATTTCATTTTAGCTTTTAATTGTAACTATTTCACAGAATTGTATTTTATAATGTTATTGTCTATTTTTTGTCACATTTTGCTATTTGTTAGTTTTCTCTCGGAGAAATTAGCTATAAAAGCTACTCTTAAATTCGAGACAAAATAAAGTTTATGTATGTATGTATGTATGTATGTATGTATGTATGTAGTAAATCGATGGTTGTGCTTCTGAACTATTAACACACTGGCAGAGGAAGAAATTAGGGCTAAAAATTTATTCAATTCCAAGCTTTTTTTTTTTTCGCTTAGCTTGCTTGGTTATCACTTCTTGACAGCTGTTCCTGTATCATTATATATAGTTTCATAAACAGCATCATGAAGCGACATTTAGCAAGTCAAAGTACTTGTGATTGTCATAGAACCTATTAGAAACGAATTATTTGAATTTGTAAGTTGGAGAATGCAATCGTTCCCGGCGTCCTGAGAGAGAGCGTGACCTCCCTGGGTCACATCGTCGAACTTTCATTAATCATTTCTGACCAAAACACATCAATTCCAGTACGGAAATAGTGAGCTATAACATAAAACAACCCTTGCTCGTTAACAAAGTATTTACTGCAGTAATTACATCTAATTTTCCATGACATAGTTGAAACAAAATCTGGTACTTTCGTTTCCATCACGCTATTTCTGTGCGAAATGTTTTTTTTTTAAAGCCAAAACGGTCAAGAGTCGTTTGACGTGACATCTGGACTTTGCTGACTGCAACGAAAAGCGATTGAGCACGCGTGCACAATGTAACGCGATACAGATCTAGATACCAATAACCTCTTAAACGGAAATGTCATAAGCTACAATTTAAGAATAATACAAGAATATTTTCAGCCTAAAATCGGCAGAAAAATAAGAATATTCAGCCTGGACCGGAAAAACAACATTCTTATAAAAAAAAAAAGAGTGTAAACCTTTTTACGGCGTCGAACGCACTCTCATAATCTTTGATTATTACTAGTATATTCGTACCATATATGAGCGAAGTTAGATATTTAGTAACCGTAATTAATATCAAAAATCAGTTGCCGCTTTCTTTGCTACCCGTTGAAGCGACCGCCCAACAGCAATAGGCAATTTTGTAACTAATTTTGGTGGCTTCGATTAGTATCTATTTTGTAATTTAATGCTAGGGGCATTTTGGTAAGAAATTTCCGTGCTGGTTGAGTAGGGTTAGTTTTAGCCTTGCAATAAAATTTTGCAACAAATCTGACAAATCAGATCAAACTTCTCAAAACAAAATGTCGTGCTTTCTATCGCCACGTGTTCAGACATTTGTGGGGATTTAAGAGGAACATCGCGTATCTTTTAGCTTACTTCAGTGCACTGACTCCTTAGAAAGTCACCTTACTTGTATCCATTTGTCAAGAGAGACCATAACAGAGAGGGGCAGCATATCTTGGCGAGGGCTGGCAAATGTCACGCAAATGTCCGCATGCACCAAGGACAGGCACACGTATGAGGAGTTCTGGTGTCCCAGAACTACCTGTCAGTATCCAGCACTTCAAGGGCGTCCTGGTGGAAGCCAGAAAGGGGCAAAGAGCCGGTACTCAATGAATCTTGAAATGGCTTAAGCCGTATACTCAATTGTAGGGTGTTCTCATTCAAGTCGGTTCAGATGCGTACATGTTCTGTAACTTTCTTACACACATTTTGTTACATAACATAGGCGTCGAAACATTTTATCGTTTTTTTTTTGTCAAAATAGTTTACTTTAGTCTTAGATTATTATATGGGAGAGTTTTTCTTGTCGTGCGTAGAAGCGGAAAGTTATTCTAGTCTCCTGCCTGACTAAACTTGATGATGTCATGTTGGCTAACAGCCCTCTTTCTGTCCGGGTTTCTGCCATTGCCAGATAATTAGATTTTGTTAGCAAAAGTGAAAGAAATGACCCTGGAGATTTCGGATTTAGTAGGTTAACCCGGGAGTTTAGGATACATGCTGTATTTCACCTTAGCAAACCCATGCTGGTATAAAGTCAATGTATTCAGAAAAAAGCCTCATCTTGATTAAAAAGTTAGGTGGACAATGTGATATCCGTTATGGTTACCTTGCCTATGTAAGTGATTGTCACATGACAAAAAATTGGATGCTCCAAACTTGTGACTTACAAAATATGTGATATGTTATGTTATCATCAACACGATATTTAACGTCATTTCTTAAGAAAGCGATTGGAACGGATTTTTTCAACAGCTAAGAGCCATTAGCGTCATTTGGTGTTTTATCCGGCTGTAAGAAAAGCAGTCTTAGAGGTAATAGGGGCACTGCTCCATAGAGAAAAGGTTAAATTAGCTGCCCCTGCCCATCTTCGATTCATCCTTGTGTCGACCCAGTTTTGATCTTCCTGATTCCCGCTATTCTGGATTAATTTATACGGTAAAACATCTGGGATTCATCTGAGAGACTTGGTTGCGAAAACGTTAAAGTCCTTATATAGTGGAGGCATGATTGCCTCTTGGTTAGTGCGCTCATCCCCGGATCGAAGCGATCCGGGTTCGAGCCCTGGGGCTTGCTTCTCGAAGGTCTCGCAAAGTTTTCACACCCGGAAAGCCGTGGCATAATCTCGAACCTTACAGAGCTGTTTTATTTACATACTCTTTAAGTTAGTAGAACCAGAAGTTCCTTTCATTCAACATTTTTTAGGAGTATACACCGCTTTGTTTTTAGATACAGATTACTAAAACTGGCTTTACCGGCCCGAAAAGCTCGCGGGGCTTTCGAGAAACGGCCCCCTGGACGGGGACCCTGTGTTGTGTTCTTGAGCAAGGCACTTTACTCTCACAGTGCCTCTCACCACCCAGGTCTATAAATGGGTACTGGTGAATTGTTGGGGAAACCAAAAAAAATTGCGGAGGAGTGACTTGCGATGGACTAGCATCCCGTCCAGGGTGAGTAGAAATACTCCTAGCCGCTTCATGCTACAAAAAACCGGGATAAGCTCCGGCAGCCTACGAGCCCGTCTAGCTCCAGGGCTTCAGTTTCATTTAAGCCAAACAATGTAAATCATGTCGATGCTCATTTCGAAGCGTTTTTCAAATGCATAGCAATGAGGAGTAACCAAGGTTTTAGTGTAAGATAATAAGTATTGCTAATGCGAATACACACTGTTCACATTGGCTGACTTTGCGGGGCATAGAGCGGATAAGGAGGTAAAATCTTTGTTTCTTGTGCGAAGGTCACGATGTTGTCGATTTCAATTACAGCATTCTGTCTAGTTTCCAAGTCTTAACATCGGCTAAATAGTAAGTTTCATTTTACAATCATCGCTAAAAAATGCAAAGAGAGAATTAAAACGCTGGAAACGTTTGTAAACTGACCGGTCTAAATAAACAAGACTAAGTCGGTAACAGACCGTGACTAAATTTGCAACTTCGTTTTCCTGACTTTTCCACAAGGCGTCTGGAGATCTACTGCTGATAACTCAGCAATGCTAGCTATTTAAACCGTTTCTAAGTTTTATTTTTTGTCGAATGTGGCATGGTTAGTATGTCAGAGCGTTTTGAATGAGAACAGTCTGAGCTAGCGTGACAACCTAATTTGCATAATTGAGCGTAAGAATCGCACAAAGCCCAGAAAGTTCGAAGTCGCTGTGAGAAAGGAAGATAAAAGCGCAAGGTATTTTTACATTTCTATGCTTCCTAACCTTTGCTTAGCAGAATTCAGTTGGAGTTTTGAGCAGCCGGGTCTGGACTTGGGAAATAAACGGCAGCAAAGACAAGCTATTTTCGCAGGTTTTCAGAAAGTGATATAACGGTAACAGATAAATTTTCAGGATCCCTCAAAACAAAATATATCAAAAGTAACGTGCATTTCTTACCTATGAAGGATCACTTGATGTAGGCATCATGACATTTTTTTGTTGCGTTAGGTGGTCTTTGAGCAGCGAGCTTCTCAATTTGGGCAATTTTCTGCCCTTGCAACACTCAAATTTATGCGTTTTCCGGCTATGATTGTTTTGAGCTCTAAAAAAATTATTTTGACGTATTTGCAAAAACTAAAGTCTTTGGATTTACTTATGACCCAAGATAGTTCACTGAGAAAAGTTTGAGGGAAAACTTTTTTCCGACCCGAAATGCAGTGGACCGCTTTTAGAGAGACTGCCACTTAATTTTGAAACGCATTTTCAAAAAGTGCACAAGAAGGCAGCAGAAAGAGTGAACCTCCTACGGCGCATCCGTTCCAACATTAGAGTGATTTAGCAACACGACGAGAACGTCGTTTGACGACGGCAAGCGCAGCAAAAATACCCGCAAGGAACTGGGTCGACTACGCCTTCGCGTTTTGACTGAACCGTGATTTAGCAAAGAGGTACGAGGTGAATGCCCATGTTCTGGAACAATTTATTCGCTGTTCTTTCACTTTTCAGAGGCTGTTGATTGATAACAAACAAGCAAGATGTTTTTCATTTGAATTTCGCCTTTTTGACTTATCACCTCGCAAGTAACACGGAATGGTTTATTTTCGTTTGATCAAAGGGATTGTGTTTACTGAGCAAAGCTTACATTTTTGGTCTTCAGCAGTGCGTTCGCTTTCGGTAAGTTAGATGTATAGTTCTCACGGTAGTTATGTAAGTCTTTTTAAATTCTATTTCAGTATTTTAAAACATTTCCTGAATTTTATCTTGGTGTCGACATGTATTTGCGTGCCTCTGTGTCTATTCCAAAGTTTACTGTCGAAAACCCCTTCTGCAGCCACTTCTTTTAGCATAATGTAATCTTTGGCTTCGGACCATACCATAACTGACCTAATGAAACATGAGTTTTCAAGTTTTCAAGCTTTATTTATTTACAGTAAACAGTTTAAGTTGTTACTAGGCTGGCTTGCAGATAGCAGGAAGCTAATCGTGGCAAGCCAGACTGTACACGGAATTATCTAGACAGAAATAAATGATTATTACATACAACAACAACGTGTAAACATTACTCTTTGTGCTTTCAAATATTTAGAAGGTAGAAGAATTTAGGAGAAAAGGAGAAAAAAAAAGCAATCTAGATAAAAGAACAATATGTAAAGAGGAAAATTACAGACTATATTAACTTCAGTTGGAAATTTAATTTTCCATCTTGTTAATTAAGGTATCTATATCGGCTTAAGAGTTTTCAGTCTCTAGAATTTCAATTAGTTTTTGTTCTAATAGTTTTCTTGAAACAATTTCTGGATACGTTTTTGAGTCTAGTTAGTATCCCGTTCCAGATTTTAACACCAACACGTCACAGTGAAAATACCTTACTTTGAACGTTAAGTGCGGATTGTTTGGTAAAAAAAAAATGCTCAGATGTTGATGAGCGTGTGTTGTAAGAATGAACACTAGTAATTTTAGAAAACAAATAGACCTTTTTCGCTTGTACATTTTGTTTTCCCAATACAGATCATGTGATGATACTCGGGAGATTTGATCTTTTGTTTTGTTCATTAAAAAGAGTACATGCAAGCATGAATACGTCTGCATGTACTCTTTTTAATGAACAAGACAAAGGATCAAATCTCTGAGTATCATCACATGATCTGTATTGGGAAAACAAAATGTACAAGCGAAAAAGGTCTATTGGAAATTTTAATCGGTGCAAGATTAGTGTTGATGTCATACATCACGCAAATTAACAATTTTCTCATAATATAGGGATTTGAGCGGTAGTAGTTTTCCTTTCAAGAAAAGAGGTATTGCATGCTCCCTTGCTTGAGCAAAATTAATAAGATGGAGTGCATGAAAATAAAGCATCCGTATTCCACGATTTTTCCCACTTAAAAGGGTTCCGAATTTAGTTTTTAATGTGTTCAGGAATGATTCTTCCACCTAAATTTATCCTCAGAAAATAACACTTGATGTCAATGTTAGTAACAATTTGGAGGTAAGCCAAAACTTGTATTGAACATAATACATATTGAATTTACCAAAGCATGTACTTTGAAATTGATGAACGACTGAATAAGAGAGAATGTCTTGGAAGACCGCGTGAAATCACAAAAATGTGGCACATGCTTGAAAAATTGATTTCCCTCATCTTTTGCTCAGAGATACTCCATGATGAGTTAATAAACATTGTTTATTATATGGCTAGCTCCGTGAGCGGGCAAGATGAACCAAATCGCGCGCTGTGATTGGCTACCCGAGCGGGCAAGATGGAGCCATCTTGCCCGCTCGGGACTACCCGCTGCATCCCGAAAGCAAAATTTCACCAAAAGCCATATAATAAATCCTTTATTGACCAAGTTTGTTCGGTCAAGATGGCTGGATATTGGCCTCGTTCTTTTTTTGCGAGTTTATAGACCTCGACTTCGTCTCGGTCCATAAACACGCAAAAAAAGAACTTGGCCAATATCCAGCCATCTTGACCGAACAAACTTGGTCAATAACCCATACATATTTGTTTTGTTCAGATCTACTTTTCTTTTCCACAAAAAAAATGGAAAAATTGTACATGATGCCAACCGCTACAAAATGGTGGACATTAAAGGGCCGAGTATCAGGCCCGTAACCAGGGGGGGGGGGGGGGGGGGGGAGGTGCACGGGGTGCGTTCGGACCTCCCCACAGGCCCCAAAGGTCCGCATTGTTATAGTCAATATCCAGGTTAAGGAGTGCAGTCGGTTTTACAAAAAACTGAAGTTTAAAACTTAAGGTATCAGTGTACCCCAAATGACCATCATTCTTTGGCGCCGCTTTACGGTCGGACGGTTGACGCAAACCCTACTAAAGTATATATTTTCTGAAAGCTTAATAATTGTAGATTACGACGGTTTATTCACCAATGTAAAAAAAAATTAAGGTTTCCCGAATATAGCGCGTTATTTCTCGAAGTATAGAGGTTCACTAATCAAGTTCGTTTCCGGTCGGATTTGAGCGGGAGAACGCGATTAATATCGCTATGTCTTCTTGACACCTTTCTCTAAAAAACGGTGTCGGGAAATTGTGATTACTTGTCTGGTTTGTTTCTGACACGCAGTTAAACTTTGAAAGGTTAAAAAACATGCATTCTCTTCACTAAAGTAGTCGTAACTTTTGAGAGAAGCAAAAAATAAAAATTCCCCAACACCATTTTTTTGCCCGATTATCGGACAACGCTCTCTCCAAATTTCAGCGGAAAACGTTGAAAATTCGCTGGAAACGAACTCAAAATGCACGCTCATTCGCTGAACTTTTCGTTTCGAGATGTGAAGGAAAATATACTTTAGGGCGTTCTTCCGGTGTAATGAGATAATTACATAACATGTCGGAAAATTAATGACCTGTTGATGGATCAAGTGAAGGATTATTTTACTTTAACAATAGAGCTCATATCAATTACCAGGCGGGAAATATCCTTTGCTAGATCTGATTTCTGCCGCTCACGCAACAGGGTTAGTAAGGACTGAATAATTTTTGTTCAAATTTTGGTTTCTGCTTTTTAAAAGCCCTAGCTAATGTGGATTCACATTCCTTCTAACGAAACGGCTTGAGAGATGCCTAAGACAGGGAAAAAACGTTTGTGTAAACAAGGGAAAGGAAGCCTTTGGGGACTACGCGTGCAGATATGGATCAAGAAGTTACAACTTCGAACGGCGAAAGCGCTTAGGAAATTATGATTAGAGAAATGCACAGTCCTCGACAGGCAATCCTTGTTTTGACAGGACACGATCCAACATGAACCAAGCGCGGATCTTACAGAAACATTCTCCAACAAAGTCACATCTGCGTGACAAAGCCGACAAGAAACTGATTTCACGAAATTTTCTTGCAGGCGATGGCAGCAGTTGTTCGAGCAACCAACTTTTGCCATGACTCTTGTGAGTCCGGTTCTGCGGGTTCGTCTTTGCCATTGCCTTCAGTTTTCGCCCGGCTAGCACTGACGGTATCGTTCTCCCATCGATTTTGTTCCTGATCACTAGCCGCAAACACATCAGCTTGATCCTTCACGAATGAAATTTAACCTTTTTTCCTCTTTGAAGGTTTCTTGAGAACTTCGCACTAGCAAAAGGACAAGAACTTTTGCGTTTTTTCTTCGATGACATGGCCTGGGATAGATACAAACACTCGAAGTAGCACATCGACGACCAATATCTTAAATGACAAACGTGTGAAAATCGAAGAACATCGCGTCTGTCACGCGAGCTTTTAATGCAAGTTTACTTGTGACAAAGTGTCGACAGGGTGTTGACAACTGTCAATTAGAGATAATTAATGGAAAGAAACGTTTTTTGTTAATAACTTTGCTTAGAATCAATCTTTTTTCATAGAATTTTCTTTAAATGAAAGATTGCAATAATATATATCTGAAAAAGCGAAAAACAATTTTTTTGAAAAATGATCAAATTTGGGGTACACTGATACCTTAACAAAATCAATGAAATCAATGAATCAATGAATCATGAAATAAATGAACGTGCGCACGTTTTGCACGGGAGTTTGACGAGCGAGCCAATGACAAGGGAGCGATCTAAACCGAAGTACAGCAGTAGGCTTTTGTACATTATACTTTTATTACCTCACTAAAGTGCGCCACCTTAATGCTCCATTTTTCCACTATGATGCTCAGTTTTCCACCAAAAAATTCCCTAAAATGCTCGGTTAATGCTCATACCTTGGGGTTTTTAAATTTTTTTAATTTCAACGTTTCAACACAATTAACAGTTCAGAGTGCTTAACAAAAACGTATAAGTATAACAAGTTGACGACAACATATGTAAAAGTTTTAATACACCATAAGTTTAGCTGATTCACTGTTATTCTGTTAATCCTTTGTCCCCTTTCAGTGATACTTGAGTGAAGAGGTTAAGTTAAGTCTTCTTTTTCTGGAAAAAAATATCAATTCTCCGGTAAAATGCCATTAGAATGCTCAAATAATGCTCAATGCTTTCGCCTCACTAAAATGCTCGAAAAATGCTAGCATAAAGTACAAAAGTCAGTCAGCTAAAGCTCCTAAGGAGTGCGATGACGTTCTCTTTCCAAATATATATATGCGCTCCTTAAGATATGCGCCAAAACCCCTGCAACGAGCTATGAATGTGAAAGAAGTGCGAGTTCTTTAAAGGACCCCTCTACTATTTTTGCAAGTATCGCTTAAGATGTTCCAAATATGCTAATAAATGGATCCTATATTAAAAAAAATACCTTACCTAATGTATAGATTTTTTTATCGACTTTCAAAGAAGAGCCTTTCAACCTCTTCGAAATTTTCGCGGCCGCCATCTTGAATAGTGCGCAATGGACTGTGGGCATTGATGACGTATCGTGGTTGCTCGCTCCAATCTCTGCTGTATGAATTTGATAAACGTGTCGCAGATTTTGCCATATCAGCCATATATCACCTGGACCTACAGTACTCTTTTAGCCTGGAACTCTACTCTTCTTTCTGACGAATCTTAAAAAATATCGGGCCACAAATGTAGAAACATTTTTAAAGAATCGAATGGCTTTTATTTACAAACGAGCAAGACAAAGATCGACAGGTCAGATCCATTTATCAAATTTATTTCACCTTTAAAAGCATACAAATACTTAACGAAACATACGGCTCTTATATAGATAAAACCACAGAGCATAGATGACCTGTTTGCATCATAGTGTACCTTCACCTTTCGACAAAAATGCCATCTCTTTGCAACACGCGGATGCCTTCTTGATCGGCAGTGAAGAACATTATTCGCAATAAGCGGTCTAAAGACGTGTTCGATGGCCATCAACATTTCCAATTGAACCTCCTTCTTCTTCTTCTTCTTGTTGTGATTTATTCTCTTGTCGTTCTTCATTAGAAGAGTACTCTAGGTTCAGGTGATATGGCAACATCCGTGACATGTTTACCAAAATATCTCGAATTCATAGAGCAAAGATTGGAACGAGCAACCACGATACGTCATCAATGCCCACAGTCCATTGCGCGCTATTCAAGATGGCGGCCGCGGGAATTTCGAAGAGGCTGAAAAGCTCTTCTTTGAAAATTGATTAAAAAATCAGTTCGCTAGGTAAGGCATTCTTTTACTATAGAATCTATTAATTAGCTTATTTGGAACATTTTAAGCGATACTTGCAAAAACAGTGGAGGGTTCCTTTAAGGCGGCTGCATACATATAACAGGGCATGCATGGGCCAGGAAAGGCTGTCGTCCCTCGCACTAATGGCCATACATTATCAAGTCAACTGTTTTGGATGAGGTGGTAAATCTGTTTGTCACCAAACACAAACGGAGACTGAAGCTCGGGACTATTCTGAGGGATTAGTTCCGCAGTATTTTGATGTCTCATTTTACATCTTAAAATTAGTCCTTTATAACTTAACAGTTGTATTCGTCATATGTAATATTCAGCTCTTACCGTGTACTTTGTAAATTGCAACGGCGTTGCAATTTCTCATGAATTGCTACTTTCATAAATAAACGGGTCAGACAATAAAAGATACGTTTCGGTAGTTTGGTCCACTTTGGCCTCGTTAGAACCCCCCCGCACAAAATCCTGGTTACGGGCCCGGAGTATCAACACAAGAACTTTCCTCCTGAAAAGTACAAAAGCAAGATCGCTTTTCTTCTTTTTGTGTGTTTATATGGGAGGTATTGGAAAATCATTTAAGCCGAAAACCAGGAATTTTCATCTAAATTTGAATTCACAGCGCGTGTTTAAAAACCACCAATATTTCATGGTTTCAAAATCTAATTTTGGAGCATTTTTTCAAGACAAGTTTTCCCTATGCGATATAACTCCGAATCACTTGAGATTTAAGTTGTAATTAAATCATTTCCCAAAAATGCAGCCCATAGAACTGTGATCTTCGATTTTTAACAGTTGACAACTTTTTACAAAAGAGAGCGTGCTGCTTTGTATTTGACTGCCTTAATGGAACTGCATGCTTTCCATTTAAAGATTACTTTCAAAGATTTCATAACGCTTTTAACACTAGAAACAGTGGCAAAACAGCAAGACTATAAAGGTCAAACTGGATTTTGCGCGCCGTAGTTTTTATTTTTTAGGTGCCTCGATTTTTAACTTTCTAGAGGTTTATTTAGGAATGCCTTGGACGATTATTACTTGTAATTTTAACTGTAATTTTTATTGTAGTTTTTAATGGTTTTTAACTTAGTGCATTTTTCGCTTAAATATGTATTTATTTTCTTCCTAAGCTTGTTAACTTGGAAAATATATTTTCCAAGTTGTAGTTGTGGACTCGATTTCACTCCTTCACTCCATCACTTATCACTTCCCGTTAGACATTTGGGAACCCGAGGGAGCTCCCAAATGAAACTTGAAGGCAATGAATGCTCGTCGGAAAATTTGGATTTAACTCTTACGGGAGACTTATGTGGACGCTGCCTGAGCTTCATTATACCCTTAAAGATACCACTTAAAACGGAATAGGTTCGATTACTAGCTGTTGCTCAAGAGAGGATCCCGTGGGCACTTGTAGACCCGACTCGCGTAATCGAGAGATGAGCAGAAATCAAGCCTGAAAACAGAAATTAAATAAGAGCGTTTTTTAAATTATTATTTCTTCTAGTGCACCCTAAACGATACTTTGACAGCCAAAAATGGTGATGTTTCGTCCTCAACACCCTAAGTGGGACCAGAATCCTTGATTTGTACCCGAGACGACGAAACTAGTTATGAGCCTTTGCATATAGGAGTTTCCCCCCGGGGTTTTGAACGTCTGCCGTTTAAAGCCGTTTCATGGTCGGTTGCACCGTGTCAAGTTAGTTATTCTTTGAATTCTGATCTAAGTACTCAATATCTTATAGCAGAAATGCTCAACATTGAATAAATTCTCGCACGAATGTTTTTTTAAATAGAAGCTCAGATCTGTAATTATAGAAGTCTCTCATTTCCCGAATGTGCCCGCTTTAATACAGGTTTAACCTTTGATTGCCTCAAAAGAAATAGGAATACATAATGGACATTATTATTTGTCACAAAATTGACGAGCTGTATGAATTTTCGAATGATTCAAGCCGTGATTAAATGTTTTGAAAGATCAACAGTCGAGAGAATTGAGGAGAATCCGAACGACGTGTCCCGCTGTTTACTGTTGCTGCGAGCGAAGCTTATGTGGAACATGTTTTTATGCCATTTAGGAAGTATTGTAGAGGGATAGTGTACATGAGCTACTAGATTAGAGTATTTTTCCAAAGGCTAATGCTTAAAAACTCTTCTGTTTTATAAAAGCGTACTGAACGCGACACAATAAACTGTTCACTCCTATGCGAAAACCTTTCATCGGGTATTCACGGTTGACCGCGACAGCATCAGGTCACGACTACTTTATGACAATAATATATTTTGTATCTGTTTTCAATTGATGTTTACTGGAATGCTCCTCCGTTAAACTGACGAAACTGCTTGTTAGATGTTTTTAAAAATGCTCCCTGAAAATCGTTTACGTTAACTTACCGTTCGAACGACTTTTTTATACTGTTCGTGACATTCTGAAAGCTCATCCGCAGTCACGCTGTTACTCCACGCTGATTGGGTAATGCTAAAGAATGCATTCATTCAGGGTGGAGCAAACAGCGTGACTGCTTGGCACACGAAACCTCGGCGCGGATGCTGGTCGCTTCGAAAGCTGCATTTCTCGAAAATCATTTGGCGGTTAACACTTGGATTTTAAATGGATCTTCGATTGAATGCCACGCGAAGAAGCATCAACTTTTCAGTTTATCTTGTGTTCGGTTTGGAAGCCGGGCAATTCAAATTTCTGGGTGAGGGGGACATGGGGGATTCTGAACACCGCAACACCGCAAAAAAAATTAACGAACACCGCATCACCGCAAGAAAAGTCAACGAAACACCGTCACCGCAGGTCCGCAACACGTTAT
>JAHPZR010036569.1:0-10000 GCA_019787425.1 Platygyra sinensis
CTTTTCTTGCGGTGATGCGGTGTTCGTTAATTTTTTTTGCGGTGTTGCGGTGTTCAGAATCCCCCATGTCCCCCTCACCCAGAAATTTGAATTGCCCGGCTTCCAAACCGAACACAAGATAAACTGAAAAGTTGATGCTTCTTCGCGTGGCATTCAATCGAAGATCCATTTAAAATCCAAGTGCTAACCGCCAAATGATTTTCGAGAAATGCAGCTTTCGAAGCGACCAGCATCCGCGCCGAGATTTCGTGTGCCAAGGAGTCACGCTGTTTGCTCCACCCTGATTGGATGCATTCTTTAGCATTACCCAATCAGCGTGGAGTAACAGCGTGACTGCGGATGAGCTTTCAGAATGTCACAAACAGTATTAAAAAGTCGTTTCGAACGGTAAGTTAACGTAAACGATTTTCAAGGAGCATTTTTAAAAACATCTAACAAGCAGTTTCGTCAGTTTAACGGAGGAGCATTCCAGTAAACATCAATTGAAAACAGATACAAAATATATTATTGTCATAAAGTAATCGTGACCTGATGCTGTCGCGGTCAACCGTGAATACTCGATGAAAGGTTTTCGCATGGAGTGAACAGTTTATTGTGTCGCGTTCAGTACGCTTTTATAAAACAGAAGAGTTTTTAAGCATTAGCCTTTGGCAAAATACTCTAATCTAGTAGCTCATGTACACTATCCCTCTACAATACTTCCTAAATGACATAAAAACATCTTCCACATAAGCTTCGCTCGCAGCCCACCCATACTAGCGTATAAATAACAGCGGGACACGTCGTTCGAATTCTCCTCAATTCTCTCGACTGTTGATCTTTCAAAACATTTAATCACGGCTTGAATCATTCGAAAATTCATACAGCTCGTCAATTTTGTGACAAATAATAATGTCAATTATGTATTCTTATTTCTTTTGAGGCAATCGAAATGGTTAAACCTGTATGAGCGGGCACTTTCGGGAAATGAGAGACTTCTATAATTACAGTAGCTTCTATTTAAAAAAAACTTCGTGCGAGAATTTATTCAATGTAGAGCATTTCTGCATAAGATATTGAGTACTTAGGTCAGAATTCAAAGAATAACTAACTTGACACGGTGCAACCGACCATGAAACGGCTTTAAACGGCAGATGTTCAAAACCCGGGGGGGGAAACTCCTATATGCAAAGGTTGATAAATTTTCGTCGTCTCGGGTACAAATCAAGGATTCTGGTCTCACTTAGGGTGTTGACGACGAAACATCACCATTTTTAGCTGTCAAAGTATCGTTTAGGGTGCACTAGAAGAAATAATAATTAAAAGAAACGCTCTTATTTAATTTCTGTTTTCAGGCTTGATTTCTGCTGATCTCTCGATTACGCGAGTCGGGTCTACAAGTGCCCACGGGATCCTCTCTTGAACAACAGCTAGTAATCGAACCTATTCCGTTTTAAGTGGTATCTTTTAGGGGTATAATGAAGCTCAGGCAACGTCCACATAAGTCTCCCGTAGGAGTTAAATTCAAATTTTCCGACGAGCATTCATTGCCTTCAAGTTTCATTTGGGAGCTCCCCGGGTTTCCAAATGTCTAACGGGAAGTATAAGTGATGGAGTGAAGGAGTGAAATCGAGTCCACAACTACAACCTTGGAAAATATATTTTCCAAGTTAACTAGGAAGAAAATAAATACATATTTAAGCGAAAAATGCAATAAGTTAAAAACCACTAAAAACTGCAATAAAAATTACAATTAAAATTACAAGTAATAATCGTCCAAGGCATTCCTAAATAAAACTCTAGAAAGTTAAAAATCGAGGCACCTAAAAAATAAAAACTACGGCGCGCAAAATCCAGTTTGACCTTCGGTAGTCTTGCTGTTTTGCCACTGTTTCTAGTGTTAAAAGCGTTATGAAATCTTTGAAAGTAATCTTTAAATGGAAAGCATGCAGTTCCATTAAGGCAGTCAAATACAAAGCAGCACGCTCTTTTTTGTAAAAAGTTGTCAACTGTTAAAAATCGAAGATCACAGTTCTGTGGGCTGCATTTTGGGGAAATGATTTAATTACAACTTAAATCTCAAGTGATTCGGAGTTATATCGCATAGGGAAAACTTGTCTTGAAAAAATGCTCCAAAATTAGATTTTGAAACCATGAAATATTGGTGGTTTTTAAACACGCGCTGTGAATTCAAATTTAGATGAAAATTCCTGGTTTTCGGCTTAAATGATTTTCCAATACCTCCCATATAAACACACAAAAAGAAGAAAAGCGAACTTGCTTTTGTACTTTTCAGGAGGAAAGTTCTTGTGTTAATACTCCAGGCCCGTAACCAGGATTTTATGCGGGGGGTTCTAACGAGGCCAAAGTGGACCAAACTACCGAAATGTATCTTTTATTGTCTGACCCGTTTATTTATGAAAGTAGCAATTCATGAGAAATTGCAACGCCGTTGCAATTTACAAAGTACACGGTAGGAGCTGAATATTACATATGTCGAATACAACTGTTAAGTTATAAAGGACTAATTTTAAGATGTAAAATGAGACATCAAAATACTGCGGAACTAATCCCTCAGAATAGTCCCGAGCTTCAGTCTCCGTTGGTGTTTGGTGGCAAACAGATTTACCACCTCATCCAAAACAGTTGACTTGATAATGTATGGCCATTAGTGCGAGGGACGACAGCCTTCCTGCCCATGCATGCCCTGTTATATGTATGCAGCCGCCTTAAAGGAACCCTCCACTGTTTTTGCAAGTATCGCTTAAAATGTTCCAAATAAGCTAATTAATAGATTCTATAGTAAAAGAATGCCTTACCTAGCGAACTGATTTTTTTATCAATTTTCAAAGAAGAGCTTTTCAGCCTCTTCGAAATTCCCGCGGCCGCCATCTTGAATAGCGCGCAATGGACTGTGGGCATTGATGACGTATCGTGGTTGCTCGCTCCAATCTTTGCTCTATGAATTCGAGATATTTTGGTAAACATGTCACGGATGTTGCCATATCACCTGAACCTAGAGTACTCTTCTAATGAAGAACGACAAGAGAATACATCACAACAAGAAGAAGAAGAGGAGGGAGGTTCAATTGGAAATGTTGATCGCCATCGAACACGTCTTTAGACCGCTTATGCGAATGATGTTCTTCACTGCCGATCGAGAAGGCATCCGCGTGTTGCAAAGAGATGGCATTTTTGTCGAAAGGTGAAGGTACACTATGATGCAAAAAGGTCATCTATGCTCTGTGGTTTTATTTATATAAGAGCCGTATGTTTCGTTAAGTATTTGTATGCTTTTAAAGGTGAAATAAATTTGATAAATGGATCTGACCTGTCGATCTTTGTCTTGCTCGTTTGTAAATAAAAGCCATTCGATTCTTTAAAAATGTTTCTACATTTGTGGCCCGATATTTTTTAAGATTCATCAGAAAGAAGAGTAGAGTTCCAGGCTAAAAGAGTACTGTAGGTCCAGGTGATATATGGCTGATATGGCAAAATCTGCGACACGTTTATCAAATTCATACAGCAGAGATTGGAGCGAGCAACCACGATACGTCATCAATGCCCACAGTCCATTGCGCACTATTCAAGATGGCGGCCGCGAAAATTTCGAAGAGGTTGAAAGGCTCTTCTTTGAAAGTCGATAAAAAAAATCTATACATTAGGTAAGGCATTTTTTTAATATAGGATCCATTTATTAGCATATTTGGAACATCTTAAGCGATACTTGCAAAAACAGTGGAGGGTTCCTTAAAAGAACTCGCACTTCTTTCACATTCATAGCTCGTTGCAGGTTTTGGCGCATATCTTGAGGAGCGCATATAAATGTTTGGAAAGAGAACGTCATCGCACTCCTTAGGAGCTTTAGCTGACTGACTTTTGTACTTTATGCTAGCATTTTTCGAGCATTTTAGTGAGGCGAAAGCATTGAGTATTATTTGAGCATTCTAGTGGCATTTTCCCGGAGAATTGATATTTTTTTCCAGAAAAAGAAGACAACTTAACCTCTTCACTCAAGTATCACTGAAAGGGGGCAAAGGATTAACAGAATAACAGTGAATCAGCTAAACTTATGGTGTATTAAAACTTTTACATATGTTGTCGTCAACTTGTTATACTAACTTATACGTTTTTGTTAAGCACTCTGAACTGTTAATTGTGTTGAAACGTTGAAATTAAAAAAAATTAAAAGCTCCAAGGTATGAGCATTAACCGAGCATTTTAGGGACTTTTTTGGTGGAAAACTGAGCATCATAGTGGAAAAATGGAGCATTAAGGTGGAGCACTTTAGTGAGGTAATAAAAGCATAATGTACAAAAGCCTACTGCTGTACTTCGGTTTAGATCGCTCCCTTGTCATTTGCTCGCTCGTCTAAACTCACGTGCAAAGCGTGCGCACTTTCATTTATTTCATTATTCAGTATTCATTTAGATAAGCTCGGACCCCCGCGCGCTCATTGAAATGTTTTGAATGGCTCGGGCTACTAGAGTGCAGCTGGTTTTAGTTTCCCAGAGAATACATTACTGCTTTTTCCATTCTTTGATTTTGTTAAGTTTTAAACTTCAGTTTTTTTGTAAAACCGACTGCACTCCTTAACCTGGATATTGAGTATAACAATGCGGACCTTTGGGGCCTGTGGGGAGGTGCGAACGCACCCCGTGCACCCCCCCCCCCTCCCCTCCCCTGGTAACGGGCCTGATACTCGGCCCTTTAATGTCCACCATTTTGTAGCGGTTAGCATCATGTACAATTTTTCCATTTTTTTTTTTTTTTGGAAAAGAAAAGTAGATCTGAACAAAACAAATATACCACGTTTATTAACTCATCATGGAGTATCTCTGTGCAAAAGATGAGGGAAATCAATTTTTCAAACATGTGCCACATTTCTGTGATTTCACGCGGTCTTCCGGGACATTCTCTCTTATTCAGTCGTTCATCAGTTTCAAAGTACATGCTTTGGTAAATTCAATATGTATTATGTTCAATACAAGTTTTGGCTTACCTCCCAATTGTTACTAACATTGACATCAAGTGTTATTTTCTGAGGATAAATTTAGGTGGAAGAATCATTCCTGAACACATTAAAAACTAAATTCGGAACCCTTTTTTAAGTGGGAAAAATCGTGGAATACAGATGCTTTATTTGCATGCACTCTATCTTATTAATTTTGCTCAAGCAAGGGAGTATGCAATACCTCTTTTCTTGAAAGGAAAACTACTACCGCTCAAATCCCTATATTATGAGAAAATTGTTCATTTGCGTGATGTATGACATCAACACTAATCTTGCACCGATTAAAATTTCCAATAGACCTTTTTCGCTTGTACATTTTGTTTTCCCAATACAGATCATGTGATGATACTCAGAGATTTGATCCTTTGTCTTGTTCATTAAAAAGAGTACATGCAGACATATTCATACTTGCATGTACTCTTTTTAATGAACAAAACAAAAGATCAAATCTCCCGAGTATCATCACATGATCTGTATGGGGAAAACAAAATGTACAAGCGAAAAAGGTCTATTTGTTTTCTAAAATTACTAGTGTTCATTCTTACAACACACGCTCATCAACATCTGAGCATTTTTTTACCAAACAATCCGCACTTAACGTTCAAAGTAAGGCATTTTCACTGTGACGTGTTGGTGTTAAAATCTGGAATGGGATACTAACTAGACTCAAAAACGTATCCAGAAATTGTTTCAAGAAAACTATTAGAACAAAAACTAATTCAATTCTAGAGACTGAAAACTCTTAAACCGATATAGATACCCTAATTAACAAGATGGAAAATTAAATTTCCAACTGAAGTTAATATAGTCTGTAATTTTCCTCTTTACATATTGTTCTTTTATCTAGATTGCTTTTTTTTTTCTCCTTTTCTCCAAAATTCTTCTACCTTCTAAATATTTGAAAGCACAAAGAGTAATGTTTACATGTTGTTGTTGTATGTAATAATCATTTATTTCTGTCTAAATAATTCCGTGTACAGTCTGGCTTGCTACGATTAGCTTCCTGTTATTTGCAAGCCAGCCTAGTAACAACTTAAACTGTTTACTGTAAATAAATAAAACTTGAAAACTCATGTTTCATTAGGTCAGTTATGGTATGGTCCGAAGCCAAACGGATTACATTATGCTAAAAGAAGTGGCTGCAGAAGGGGTTTTCGACAGTAAACTTTGGAATAGACACAGAGGCACGCAAATACATGTCGACACCAAGATAAAACTCAGGAAATGTTTAATACTGAAATAGAATTTTAAAAAGACTTACATAACTACCGTGAGAACTATACATCTAACTTACCGAAAGCGAACGCACTGCTGAAGACCAAAAATGTAAGCTTTGCTCAGTAAACACAATCCCTCATGATCAAACGAAAATAAACCATTCCGTGTTACTTGCAAAGTGATGAGTCAAAAAGGCGAAATTCAAATGAAAAACACCTTGCTTGTTTGTCATCAATCAACAGCCTCTGAAAAGTGAAAGAACAGCGAATAAATTGTTCCAGAACATGGGCATTCACCTCGTACCTCTTTGCTAAATCACGGTTCAGTCAAAACGCGAAGGCGTAGTCGACCCAGTTCCTTGCGGGTATTTTTGCTGCGCGCGCCGTCGTCAAACGACGTTCCCGTCGTGTAGTTAAATCACTCTAATGTTGGAACGGATGCGCCGTAGGAGGTTCACTCTTCCTGCTGCCTTCTTGTACATTTTTTGAAAATGCGTTTCAAAATTAAGTCTCACTCACCCGCCCAACCCATGCATGAAATGTAGGATGAAACTGGAGATAGGCCTCCACAACGGGAACTACGTGCCCTACTCTTTTCGATAAGTGTGTGGGTTCTTTAACGTCCCCTGCTAACCATGTAACACTGAAGATGCAGGAGACGGGGTCTACGGTTTATAGTCCTTATCCGAGAGGGCTTGAATGTCTAACCATTTGCAGGTATCTGTTTACACTGCTTGTCATTGCATGGTGAATGTGGTCGACATTTAATCCGCGACGTGTTTGTGATGGCGAGTGTTACGGCAGTTCTTAGTCTGCTGGCAGCCGGTTTTTTCTCTAAGGATCACTAGGGCGAGCGTTTAGTCATCGCGAACGCAAATTGCGTTGGCCGTGTAGAGAAGAAGGCGAGACAGGGTCGTATGGCCGAGTTGGGAAGAAGGCGAGACGAGAAAAAACCGCCTGCAGACTCTTATTAATGTTTTCAAACCCTCCGTCAGCCCAGCAACGGAGTACCTGATTGGTCAATATGTGCCCGATGACAGATAGTTGACAGAAGGGTAAAGAAAGAGTTATAAGTTTCACGCAAAGCATAACAAAGACGAGCGATGCAAGTCATGCAATGGCACGGATCATCCCGATCATCAAGACGCGATCGTCTCGGAGAAGCTTAAACTGTTGAAAATTAGTTCTTTTAAGGCTGAAAAGAAACAAGTTGTATATCGGTGTCCTTAATTAATACAGACGCTTGACTCTCTGGTTCTGCAGTAGGAGTCTTGGCGGACTTTGGTTTTTCTCCGGACGTTGAAGAGTTCCATTTACGCTTCCAGCGTTGCCGAGTCTCGCAGTCAGTGGAAGAAGTTGCTTCAACATCGGCTACTACGGGGTTTAAATTAGCCTTTAAGAAACGGGCTAGCTCAACGGCGTTCCTAATTATTAACGCACACTTCGCACAGACTCTTGAGGAATAACTTGGATTGGAAACGGGCTCAGAAGTCCCAGATCTTCAGATAAAAGTTAGTCCAATGAGTTGAATTCTGTCGCCTTTTTGTCCTCTAAATGATCACCTACAAAGCCAACAACAGCAATCCCCAGAGCACGACGCGTCTTCGGTTTAACTATGGAAGCAAGGTTCTTAGGCTCTGCTTGCGAAATTCGCCCGATAAGCATAACGTAAAAGTTTTGAACAACGGATCATGATATTCCCGCGAGGAAAATTGATTTGGAGAAGTGCCATATTTATTTTAATTCTCTAGCATCACAATTTCTTGGCTTTTTCCACTGGATGGTTTTCGATTTATTTTTTGTTGTTGTTGTTGTTGCGTGACAGTGAAAACGATCTATTAGTTAATTAGATTATTTTGACAAGTGTGAATGTCCTCAAAAACATGAGAAGAGTCTGCAGTCTGTTTTTCTTCTCGTGAGTGCCGCGCCCATGTCTCGTCCCATTCTCCTTTAGGCTAAATAGTCTCTCCTCATAATCCCTGCTGAAATTTCGAGAGAAAAACAGACTGCCAGCAGTCTAGGCAGTTCTGTATTCTTTAATGAACAGATTAAACTCAAGCGAAAACATAGTGTCCTTCGCAGCCGTTTTTTGGGATGTCACGCATCACCCCAGAATCGTGATGTAACGGGAATACATTACTGGGAATAAGGAACAATTTTAGACTTGAATTATAATGTTTTACGAACATAGAATCAACTGACGTTTCTTAATCAGTGACCGGGTACAATGGCCCTATAGGATGACGCGCCGTCTCTAACAAGAAACATTTATCCCGTGTAAAAAATCCTTTATTGACCAGCTTGTTCGGTCAAGATCGTATTGACTTCATCTTCGTCTATAAACACGGAAAAAAGAACTTCCCCAATATCCAGCCTTCTTGAACAAACAAGCTTTTTCAATTGATAACCATATATATGTTTGGATGTCGCACGACATTGTCTCAGATTCGGTCGACCATGTAGAATATTTAATTTACCCGAGTTTTGAGATTTGTCTCCATCTTTCATTCTTTCCTGTCGTGAATAACTACTTTACTGAATAGCAGTACGTTGTGAACCAAGCATGTACAATATTTTTGAAATGACAAACTGTCATTCAGCTGACAACAATGATAAAACTAGAAGGCGCGGCGAGCATTCTCGATCGGTACGTAGCGCTCGCGACATTTGGAGACAAACTTGCCCCTGATCGCGATCCACGAGATTAAGTAACTGGTCTTGATGTTGTTGTTTGTTAGCAGCATATATAAAGACAAGTTTCTGATTTCGCTTGCTCTTGTGTACGTCGTACAGCTTAGGTTGCATTTTTTTCGCGTTGAACCACGTAATGCTTGCTTTAAATATTGCTTAAACCGCAGGCGACATTAATACTAACAACTACGCTTAGCAACGAAATAGTTTTCAACCTTTCATTACAATACAAAGTCATCCAGTTAAAAGAACCAAAATTCGAATGCTTACCTAACTCATTGGTGAGCTTTGAGAGATCCAAGAGACATCAAAAATACCAGGTAAAGTAACAATTTGCGATTTCTCCTTGCTCATTGATCTCCTTCGTGTTTTCCGCGTGGCCTACAATGTAGGTCGAGCATTTTCACCTCCTCTTTAAGTCGTTTGACCCGGACGGAAGTAGAAAATATTCAGTGCAGATTCACACTGTCACGCGATCAAAATTTAAAATCGTAACCATTCAATAAATCAAGTCAGGAACCTGGGATGTTCGGAAAAATTTTTCACCCAAATTTATAAAGCTTTGTATTGGTGCATTGTATTGGTGTACTTCTAAAAAGCTTTGTCGCTCTCCAGTTATTGTGCTATATAACTTATTTTTATTGAATCATTTAAAGCTTATGTTAACCCCCGGGGGGGGGGGGGGGGCTACTCCCTATAAAGGCCTATACGGGGAGGCTCCGCGCGAAAGGGGTACCTTTTTGAGGCTTAAGGTATATGAAAGGGTAGGGATTTCACAAGCTGAGGTATATAAAAGGGTAGGGAAATCGGTCATTTAGGTATTTAAAAGGGCCTTTAATTATAATACTTCAAATAGACGCCCCTGTTTATTTATTAACCACTACATGGTATGTGAAAGGGGTACCTTTTTTCAACAAAAGGTATATGAAAGGGGTACCTTTTCTGCCAAAATGGTATATGAAAGGGTGAGGGGTTGGACCTCGGGGCAGAGCCTCCTCGTATTAAACTTTGTTAACTACCCCAGTCACCCCCCCCCCCGCCCCCCGATGTTAACTGGCTGCCTGGCTCCGTTAGCCCCTATGGTTATGAAACCAGTACA
>JAHPZR010036569.1:12500-16687 GCA_019787425.1 Platygyra sinensis
CAAGAATATCATTATATGTCAACAATGCCAGTGCTAAATTTCAACACTTATGAAATGACATGTGGGAACGAGCCAATTCAAAAATCAGCAAGTTCAAATAAATGCAAATTAGAAGAATGTCAACAAAGACAGTTCTCAGAATATAAGTATGCAGTCAGCTTGCCAATAGAGACGAAGAGAACTGTTTCATTGTTGTAAGGATGGTAACTTCTTCATTAACACATGTGATGGCAAGTCTAATGACAGAAAACAAACAAATATTTTACTTCCTTATTGTTATTATTATTATATTATATCTTTCACCACTTCAGATTTTATTCCAAATTTTAATTAAAAGTTCTACTGCCTGCATGTCATTCCTAACATTTGTTATTGTTACTATGTCAATTGGGTAATTTTCAATGTAGACTAATTAGCGACTTGCTTGTAAATAGTCAGCATGAGAAGCACCATATCAAGACGGGATGTGTCATAATCCATCTGAATCTCAGATTATAACACTACTTGGTTTCAATTGACCATTTTGCTGTTGAGGTTTTTTTTCTCATTTTGAAATAAAGTGATCTTGTGTTAACTTCAATTATTAATGTCATGTGGCAATAATAACCACTGACTTTCTGAAAATTTCAATTATTCCCACAGAGCATGTGCATTGACCTCCCCTCCACCCCTGTAGTTTGTTACTTGAACACAGTTAACTCACACTAACATAATCCTCATTCATAAAAAATCCTTTGACCATCAATAACAGGCACAATGAAAATTGTCCATTACAAGAATGAGCTGGCTGTTAGGGCCCTTTGATTACTCTTGGGTACTGTTAGTCACTACAAGCGATAGCATACAGTTATAACTGTATGCAGCATTCGTCGTGAGGATAGGATAGGATTTCAACGGATGCGTAACACGATCGCATGTTTACAATTCGACTACATGGTACGGATAAATTCGCGCTACCATTGTACGGTGAATTTTACTGGAAATACGGTCAAATGGGACTCCTCTGGCACAGGCGATTTTTGTCGCGGCGACTCGATGCAATTTCTGTCGCGCTAAAGATGCGACTTCAAAATTGCACATATAAACCAGGTGCGATTTGCAGTGCGATTTGTCGCCGCGATATCGCAGGGATTTCGAACATGATTGATACTTGATGCAATTTTGCTGTGATAAAAATTGCATCGAGTTGCCCGGCGACAAAAATCGCCTGTATAAACTATTCTTTATAGTGTTGGTAAGCTCACAATAAAGTTTGTTGGTCTGCGAGAGTCACATGATCGAATGGACTTCTCCAGTCGAAACAAACTATTAGCCTGCGTGGTCGCCGGTTACGAGAGGTGGTTGCTTACAGAGCTCAGGCCATAATGGGTCAAAATTTTGCCTGATAGGCATATGGTAACTGCAGATACCAACCCCATGTTTTTTGACCCCTGAAAGAGACCATGTTAAAACACTGACAAATACATATTTTTATATCTCTTCACGTTCAACCCTAAACGAGACCTTCACGGCTAAATATAATGGCGCTTTGCCCAAAATACCCTAAGTGAGACCAAAGTCAGAAATTTACCCCTCTAAGAGAGACGACGAGCATCTCCGCCCCTTTCATATGCGAGTCTTCCCGGGGTTTTATTCTTGCTACATGTTAATTTGAAGAATTAAATCCGGTACTTCCCATTAAAGAAATTTCCGCCTCCTGTACCACCCGTATTATCCAATTTACGCTCTATTATCTGTCAAGTGGTCGCGTGTACGGGAAGTTGAAAACAAAGGAAAACTTCAAACTTTTAGCTGCACGACTGGTCGCGCTCGCTTACAAGAGGTTTCAGCTACATAGTTAGATGGAAACTTTTGGTATTTTTTTAAAACTGGTCGCTGAGGAGAGGTGGTCGCATGTATAAGATGACTGGGCACAAGTTTTGAGCCTATACATGAGAGGACTAGATGCTAGTTGGCTTGTTCGGATGGATTTTCTGCCTCCATCGTGTTGGCTTCACTTTTCTGTACCATGTATCGGTTTCGAGAACCTTGATTTTCTTGTTCCAGCTTTCAGTTTTCAAGGTAGACTTTTTGCCGGATACTGTGCAGGACTGCAAATGATCCCGGCCTGCAAATGATCCCCGAACCGCAACGTATTCCCAAATTGGACCCCAAATGATCCCATGACCAGAACTGATTCAACCACGAAAAGTTAGTCTCCCTGTTTTTCGTTTTTGCCTCTCCTCATTTTCTTTGACATTTTCGCATCATTAGAAACAACTAGTAACAACTTAATTTATTGCAAAAGTTCTGAACGAAATCGTTAATTTCCAGCCTCTGGCATGGATCTTTAAAGCGCCTCATTTCCTAAATAACGCTTTCGATTATTACTCGTCATTTGTCTGTGCCCTTGAACTGCTCACACCCGTTATTACCAATGAATCTAATATTCCGGTCAGTGCCTTTGTATAGTATGGAGTCGCAACGTCCTCCTCAGGTTTATCTCGGCCGCGCTTTCCAGAATGCCTACTTTCCGCCACGTTAGCCGAAAAGACTCTGGTGACAGGCCTGTTAAGGCTGGCGATCGTGTCAGTGCGTACGGTAACTAAGACAAAAGTAGGTCTGTAAATACGTATCTTTTTGCAATTTTAATAGATTACACGCTAAGGGCCTGATATATTTTTTATTCACGGGCTTAGCCACCACATTGCAGATGAGCGAATCTTCCAGGGAGTGAGCCTTCAGGTTTTCAAAAAGTTATATTTTTTATGGCATATTGGAAAAGAGACGGAAAACAAAGCTTAATTAAATTTTTTAAAATATTTTTTCAAACACCTTAAAAATATCAGCTTAAACTGCACAATTACAATCAAAATTTTACCAACAGACCAATTGATCGAATACCGAGTTTCGTTTTTGATGCTTTTGTAATAAATTAAGTTGTTACTAGTTGTTTCTAATGATGCGAAAATGTCAAAGAAAATGAGGAGAGGCAAAAACGAAAAACAGGGAGACTAACTTTTCGTGGTTGAATCAGTTCTGGTCATGGGATCATTTGGGGTCCAATTTGGGAATACGTTGCGGTTCGGGGATCATTTGCAGGCCGGGATCATTTGCAGTCCTGCACAGTATCCGGCAAAAAGTCTACCTTGAAAACTGAAAGCTGGAACAAGAAAATCAAGGTTCTCGAAACCGATACATGGTACAGAAAAGTGAAGCCAACACGATGGAGGCAGAAAATCCATCCGAACAAGCCAACTAGCATCTAGTCCTCTCATGTATAGGCTCAAAACTTGTGCCCAGTCATCTTATACATGCGACCACCTCTCCTCAGCGACCAGTTTTAAAAAAATACCAAAAGTTTCCATCTAACTATGTAGCTGAAACCTCTTGTAAGCGAGCGCGACCAGTCGTGCAGCTAAAAGTTTGAAGTTTTCCTTTGTTTTCAACTTCCCGTACACGCGACCACTTGACAGATAATAGAGCGTAAATTGGATAATACGGGTGGTACAGGAGGCGGAAATTTCTTTAATGGGAAGTACCGGATTTAATTCTTCAAATTAACATGTAGCAAGAATAAAACCCCGGGAAGACTCGCATATGAAAGGGGCGGAGATGCTCGTCGTCTCTCTTAGAGGGGTAAATTTCTGACTTTGGTCTCACTTAGGGTATTTTGGGCAAAGCGCCATTATATTTAGCCGTGAAGGTCTCGTTTAGGGTTGAACGTGAAGAGATATAAAAATATGTATTTGTCAGTGTTTTAACATGGTCTCTTTCAGGGGTCAAAAAACATGGGGTTGGTATCTGCAGTTACCATATGCCTATCAGGCAAAATTTTGACCCATTATGGCCTGAGCTCTGTAAGCAACCACCTCTCGTAACCGGCGACCACGCAGGCTAATAGTTTGTTTCGACTGGAGAAGTCCATTCGATCATGTGACTCTCGCAGACCAACAAACTTTATTGTGAGCTTACCAACACTATAAAGAATAGTTTATACAGGCGATTTTTGTCGCCGGGCAACTCGATGCAATTTTTATCACAGCAAAATTGCATCAAGTATCAATCATGTTCGAAATCCCTGCGATATCGCGGCGACAAATCGCACTGCAAATCGCACCTGGTTTATATGTGCAATTTTGAAGTCGCATCTTTAGCGCGACAGAAATTGCATCGAGTCGCCGCGACAAAAATCGCCTGTGCCAGAG
>JAHPZR010036570.1:0-13480 GCA_019787425.1 Platygyra sinensis
TGCGGTGACGGTGTTTCGTTGACTTTTCTTGCGGTGATGCGGTGTTCGTTAATTTTTTTTGCGGTGTTGCGGTGTTCAGAATCCCTCCATGTCCCCCTCAACCAGAAATTTGAATTGCCCGGCTTCCAAACCGAACACAAGATAAACTGAAAAGTTGATGCTTCTTCGCGTGGCATTCAATCGAAGATCCATTTAAAATCCAAGTGTTAACCGCCAATGATTTTCGAGAAATGCAGCTTTCGAAGCGACCAGCATCAGCGCCGAGATTTCGTGTGCCAAGGAGTCACGCTGTTTGCTCCACCCTGATTGATGCATTCTTTAGCATTACCCAATCAGCGTGGAGTAACAGCGTGACTGCGTATGAGCTTTCAGAATGTCACAAACAGTATTAAAAAGTCGTTTGAACGGTAAGTTAACGTAAACGATTTTCAGGGAGCATTTTTAAAAACATCTAACAAGCAGTTTCGTCAGTTTAACGGAGGAGCATTCCAGTAAACATCAATTGAAAACAGATACAAAATATATTATTGTCATAAAGTAGTCGTGACCTGATGCTGTCGCGGTCAACCGTGAATACCCGATGAAAGGTTTTCGCATAGGAGTGAACAGTTTATTGTGTCGCGTTCAGTACGCTTTTATAAAACAGAAGAGTTTTTAAGCATTAGCCTTTGGAAAAATACTCTAATCTAGTAGCTCATGTACACTATCCCTCTACAATACTTCCTAAATGCCATAAAAACATGTTCCACATAAGCTTCCCTCGCAGCAACAGTAAACAGCGGGACACGTCGTTCGAATTCTCCTCAATTCTCTCGACTGTTGATCTTTCAAAACATTTAATCACGGCTTGAATCATTCGAAAATTCATACAGCTCGTCAATTTTGTGACAAATAATAATGTCAATTATGTATTCCTATTTCTTTTGAGGCAATCAAAGGTTAAACCTGTATAAGCGGGCACTTTCGGGAAATGAGAGACTTCTACAATAACAGATAGCTTCTATTTAAAAAAAAACGTTCCTGCGAGAATTTATTCAATGTTGAGCATTTCTGCTATAAGATATTGAGTACTTAGGTCAGGATTCAAAGAATAACTAACTTGACACGGTGCAACCGACCATGAAACGGCTTTAAACGGCAGATGTTCAAAACCCCGGGGGGAAACTCCTATATGCAAAGGCTCAAAACTAGTTTCGTCGTCTCGGGTACAAATCAAGGATTCTGGTCCCACTTAGGGTGTTGAAGACGAAACATCACCATTTTTGGCTGTCAAAGTCTCGTTTAGGGTGCACTAGAAGAAATAATAATTAAAGAAACGCTCTTATTTAATTTCTGTTTTCAGGCTTGATTTCTGCTGATCTCTCGATTACGCGAGTCGGGTCTACAAGTGCCCACGGGATCCTCTCTTGAGCAACAGCTAGTGGACGAACCTATTCCGTTTTAAGTGGTATCTTTAGGGGTATAATGAAGTTCAGGCAGCGTCCACATAAGTCTCCCGTAGGAGTTAAATTCAAATTTTCCGACGAGCATTCATTGCCTTCAAGTTTCATTTGGGAGCTCTCCCGGGTTTCCAAATGTCTAACGGGAAGTAATAAAGTGATGGAGTGAAGGAGTGAAATCGAGTCCACAACTACAACCTTGGAAAATATATTTTCCAAGTTAAACTAGGAAGAAAATAAATACATATTTAAGCGAAAAATGCAATAAGTTAAAAACCACTAAAAACTGCAATAAAAATTACAATTAAAATTACAAGTAATAATCGTCCAAGGCATTCCTAAATAAAACTCTAGAAAGTTAAAAATCGAGGCACCTAAAAAATAAAAACTACGGCGCGCAAAATCCAGTTTGACCTTCGTAGTCTTGCTGTTTTGCCACTGTTTCTAGTGTTAAAAGCGTTATGAAATCTTTGAAAGTAATCTTTAAATGGAAAGCATGCAGTTCCATTAAGGCAGTCAAATACAAAGCAGCACGCTCTTTTTTGTAAAAAGTTGTCAACTGTTAAAAATCGAAGATCACAGTTCTGTGGGCTGCATTTTGGGGAAATGATTTAATTACAACTTAAATCTCAAGTGATTCGGAGTTATATCGCATAGGGAAAACTTGTCTTGAAAAAATGCTCCAAAATTAGATTTTGAAACCATGAAATATTGGTGGTTTTAAACACGCGCTGTGAATTCAAATTTAGATGAAAATTCCTGGTTTTCGGCTTAAATGATTTTCCAATACCTCCCATATAAACACACAAAAAGAAGAAAAGCGAACTTGCTTTTGTACTTTTCAGGAGGAAAGTTCTTGTGTTAATACTCCAGGCCCGTAACCAGGATTTTATGCGGGGGGTTCTAACGAGGCCAAAGTGGACCAAACTACCGAAATGTATCTTTTATTGTCTGACCCGTTTATTTATGAAAGTAGCAATTCATGAGAAATTGCAACGCCGTTGCAATTTACAAAGTACACGGTAGGAGCTGAATATTACATATGTCGAATACAACTGTTAAGTTATAAAGGACTAATTTTAAGATGTAAAATGAGACATCAAAATACTGCGGAACTAATCCCTCAGAATAGTCCCGAGCTTCAGTCTCCGTTGGTGTTTGGTGGCAAACAGATTTACCACCTCATCCAAAACAGTTGACTTGATAATGTATGGCCATTAGTGCGAGGGACGACAGCCTTTCCTGCCCATGCATGCCCTGTTATATGTATGCAGCCGCCTTAAGGAACCCTCCACTGTTTTTTGCAAGTATCGCTTAAAATGTTCCAAATAAGCTAATTAATAGATTCTATAGTAAAAGAATGCCTTACCTAGCGAACTGATTTTTTATCAATTTTCAAAGAAGAGCTTTTCAGCCTCTTCGAAATTCCCGCGGCCGCCATCTTGAATAGCGCGCAATGGACTGTGGGCATTGATGACGTATCGTGGTTGCTCGCTCCAATCTTTGCTCTATGAATTCGAGATATTTTGGTAAACATGTCACGGATGTTGCCATATCACCTGAACCTAGAGTACTCTTCTAATGAAGAACGACAAGAGAATACATCACAAGAAGAAGAAGAAGAAGAGGAGGTTCAATTGGAAATGTTGATCGCCATCGAACACGTCTTTAGACCGCTTATGCAAATGATGTTCTTCACTGCCGATCGAGAAGGCATCCGCGTGTTGCAAAGAGATGGCATTTTTGTCGAAAGGTGAAGGTACACTATGATGCAAAAAGGTCATCTATGCTCTGTGGTTTTATTTATATAAGAGCCGTTTGTTTCGTTAAGTATTTGTATGCTTTTAAAAGTGAAATAAATTTGATAAATGGATCTGATCTTTGTTTTGCTCGTTTGTAAATAAAAGCCATTCGATTCTTTAAAAATGTTTCTACATTTGTGGCCGATATTTTTTAAGATTCATCAGAAAGAAGAGTAGAGTTCCAGGCTAAAAGAGTACTGTAGGTCCAGGTGATATATGGCTGATATGGCAAAATCTGCGACACGTTTATCAAATTCATACAGCAGAGATTGGAGCGAGCAACCACGATACGTCATCAATGCCCACAGTCCATTGCGCACTATTCAAGATGGCGGCCGCGAAAATTTCGAAGAGGTTGAAAGGCTCTTCTTTGAAAGTCGATAAAAAAATCTATATATATCAGGTAAGGCATTTTTTTAATATAGGATCCATTTATTAGCACATTTGGCACATCTTAAGCGATACTTGCAAAAACAGTGGAGGGTTCCTTAAAAGAACTCGCACTTCTTTCACATTCATAGCTCGTTGCAGGTTTTGGCGCATATCTTGAGGAGCGCATATAAATGTTTGGAAAGAGAACGTCATCGCACTCCTTAGGAGCTTTAGCTGACTGACTTTTGTACTTTATGCTAGCATTTTTCGAGCATTTTAGTGAGGCGAAAGCATTGGAGTATTATTTGAGCATTCTAGTGGCATTTTCCCGGAGAATTGATATTTTTTTTCCAGAAAAGAAGACAACTTAACCTCTTCACTCAAGTATCACTGAAAGGGGGCAAAGGATTAACAGAATAACAGTGAATCAGCTAAACTTATGGTGTATTAAAACTTTTACATATGTTGTCGTCAACTTGTTATACTACTTATACGTTTTTGTTAAGCACTCTGAACTGTTAATTGTGTTGAAACGTTGAAATTAAAAAAAATTAAAAAGCTCCAAGGTATGAGCATTAACCGAGCATTTTAGGGACTTTTTTGGTGGAAAACTGAGCATCATAGTGGAAAAATGGAGCATTAAGGTGGAGCACTTTAGTGAGGTAATAAAAGCATAATGTACAAAAGCCTACTGCTGTACTTCGGTTTAGATCGCTCCCTTGTCATTTGCTCGCTCGTCTAAACTCACGTGCAAAGCGTGCGCACTTTCATTTATTTCATTATTCAGTATTCATTTAGATAAGCTCGGACCCCCGCGCGCTCATTGAAATGTTTTGAATGGCTCGGGCTACTAGAGTGCAGCTGGTTTTAGTTTCCCAGAGAATACATTACTGCTTTTTCCATTCTTTGATTTTGTTAAGTTTTAAACTTCAGTTTTTTTTGTAAAACCGACTGCACTCCTTAACCTGGATATTGAGTATAACAATGCGGACCTTTGGGGCCTGTGGGGAGGTGCGAACGCACCCCGTGCACCCCCCCCCCCTCCCCTCCCCTGGTAACGGGCCTGATACTCGCCCTTTAATGTCCACCATTTTGTAGCGGTTAGCATCATGTACAATTTTTCCATTTTTTTTTTTTTTTGGAAAAGAAAAGTAGATCTGAACAAAACAAATATACCACGTTTATTAACTCATCATGGAGTATCTCTGTGCAAAAGATGAGGGAAATCAATTTTTCAAACATGTGCCACATTTCTGTGATTTCACGCGGTCTTCCGGGACATTCTCTCTTATTCAGTCGTTCATCAGTTTCAAAGTACATGCTTTGGTAAATTCAATATGTATTATGTTCAATACAAGTTTTGGCTTACCTCCCAATTGTTACTAACATTGACATCAAGTGTTATTTTCTGAGGATAAATTTAGGTGGAAGAATCATTCCTGAACACATTAAAAACTAAATTCGGAACCCTTTTTTAAGTGGGAAAAATCGTGGAATACAGATGCTTTATTTGCATGCACTCTATCTTATTAATTTTGCTCAAGCAAGGGAGTATGCAATACCTCTTTTCTTGAAAGGAAAACTACTACCGCTCAAATCCCTATATTATGAGAAAATTGTTCATTTGCGTGATGTATGACATCAACACTAATCTTGCACCGATTAAAATTTCCAATAGACCTTTTTCGCTTGTACATTTTGTTTTCCCAATACAGATCATGTGATGATACTCAGAGATTTGATCCTTTGTCTTGTTCATTAAAAAGAGTACATGCAGACATATTCATACTTGCATGTACTCTTTTTAATGAACAAAACAAAAGATCAAATCTCCCGAGTATCATCACATGATCTGTATGGGGAAAACAAAATGTACAAGCGAAAAAGGTCTATTTGTTTTCTAAAATTACTAGTGTTCATTCTTACAACACACGCTCATCAACATCTGAGCATTTTTTTACCAAACAATCCGCACTTAACGTTCAAAGTAAGGCATTTTCACTGTGACGTGTTGGTGTTAAAATCTGGAATGGGATACTAACTAGACTCAAAAACGTATCCAGAAATTGTTTCAAGAAAACTATTAGAACAAAAACTAATTCAATTCTAGAGACTGAAAACTCTTAAACCGATATAGATACCCTAATTAACAAGATGGAAAATTAAATTTCCAACTGAAGTTAATATAGTCTGTAATTTTCCTCTTTACATATTGTTCTTTTATCTAGATTGCTTTTTTTTTTCTCCTTTTCTCCAAAATTCTTCTACCTTCTAAATATTTGAAAGCACAAAGAGTAATGTTTACATGTTGTTGTTGTATGTAATAATCATTTATTTCTGTCTAAATAATTCCGTGTACAGTCTGGCTTGCTACGATTAGCTTCCTGTTATTTGCAAGCCAGCCTAGTAACAACTTAAACTGTTTACTGTAAATAAATAAAACTTGAAAACTCATGTTTCATTAGGTCAGTTATGGTATGGTCCGAAGCCAAACGGATTACATTATGCTAAAAGAAGTGGCTGCAGAAGGGGTTTTCGACAGTAAACTTTGGAATAGACACAGAGGCACGCAAATACATGTCGACACCAAGATAAAACTCAGGAAATGTTTAATACTGAAATAGAATTTTAAAAAGACTTACATAACTACCGTGAGAACTATACATCTAACTTACCGAAAGCGAACGCACTGCTGAAGACCAAAAATGTAAGCTTTGCTCAGTAAACACAATCCCTCATGATCAAACGAAAATAAACCATTCCGTGTTACTTGCAAAGTGATGAGTCAAAAAGGCGAAATTCAAATGAAAAACACCTTGCTTGTTTGTCATCAATCAACAGCCTCTGAAAAGTGAAAGAACAGCGAATAAATTGTTCCAGAACATGGGCATTCACCTCGTACCTCTTTGCTAAATCACGGTTCAGTCAAAACGCGAAGGCGTAGTCGACCCAGTTCCTTGCGGGTATTTTTGCTGCGCGCGCCGTCGTCAAACGACGTTCCCGTCGTGTAGTTAAATCACTCTAATGTTGGAACGGATGCGCCGTAGGAGGTTCACTCTTCCTGCTGCCTTCTTGTACATTTTTTGAAAATGCGTTTCAAAATTAAGTCTCACTCACCCGCCCAACCCATGCATGAAATGTAGGATGAAACTGGAGATAGGCCTCCACAACGGGAACTACGTGCCCTACTCTTTTCGATAAGTGTGTGGGTTCTTTAACGTCCCCTGCTAACCATGTAACACTGAAGATGCAGGAGACGGGGTCTACGGTTTATAGTCCTTATCCGAGAGGGCTTGAATGTCTAACCATTTGCAGGTATCTGTTTACACTGCTTGTCATTGCATGGTGAATGTGGTCGACATTTAATCCGCGACGTGTTTGTGATGGCGAGTGTTACGGCAGTTCTTAGTCTGCTGGCAGCCGGTTTTTTCTCTAAGGATCACTAGGGCGAGCGTTTAGTCATCGCGAACGCAAATTGCGTTGGCCGTGTAGAGAAGAAGGCGAGACAGGGTCGTATGGCCGAGTTGGGAAGAAGGCGAGACGAGAAAAAACCGCCTGCAGACTCTTATTAATGTTTTCAAACCCTCCGTCAGCCCAGCAACGGAGTACCTGATTGGTCAATATGTGCCCGATGACAGATAGTTGACAGAAGGGTAAAGAAAGAGTTATAAGTTTCACGCAAAGCATAACAAAGACGAGCGATGCAAGTCATGCAATGGCACGGATCATCCCGATCATCAAGACGCGATCGTCTCGGAGAAGCTTAAACTGTTGAAAATTAGTTCTTTTAAGGCTGAAAAGAAACAAGTTGTATATCGGTGTCCTTAATTAATACAGACGCTTGACTCTCTGGTTCTGCAGTAGGAGTCTTGGCGGACTTTGGTTTTTCTCCGGACGTTGAAGAGTTCCATTTACGCTTCCAGCGTTGCCGAGTCTCGCAGTCAGTGGAAGAAGTTGCTTCAACATCGGCTACTACGGGGTTTAAATTAGCCTTTAAGAAACGGGCTAGCTCAACGGCGTTCCTAATTATTAACGCACACTTCGCACAGACTCTTGAGGAATAACTTGGATTGGAAACGGGCTCAGAAGTCCCAGATCTTCAGATAAAAGTTAGTCCAATGAGTTGAATTCTGTCGCCTTTTTGTCCTCTAAATGATCACCTACAAAGCCAACAACAGCAATCCCCAGAGCACGACGCGTCTTCGGTTTAACTATGGAAGCAAGGTTCTTAGGCTCTGCTTGCGAAATTCGCCCGATAAGCATAACGTAAAAGTTTTGAACAACGGATCATGATATTCCCGCGAGGAAAATTGATTTGGAGAAGTGCCATATTTATTTTAATTCTCTAGCATCACAATTTCTTGGCTTTTTCCACTGGATGGTTTTCGATTTATTTTTTGTTGTTGTTGTTGTTGCGTGACAGTGAAAACGATCTATTAGTTAATTAGATTATTTTGACAAGTGTGAATGTCCTCAAAAACATGAGAAGAGTCTGCAGTCTGTTTTTCTTCTCGTGAGTGCCGCGCCCATGTCTCGTCCCATTCTCCTTTAGGCTAAATAGTCTCTCCTCATAATCCCTGCTGAAATTTCGAGAGAAAAACAGACTGCCAGCAGTCTAGGCAGTTCTGTATTCTTTAATGAACAGATTAAACTCAAGCGAAAACATAGTGTCCTTCGCAGCCGTTTTTTGGGATGTCACGCATCACCCCAGAATCGTGATGTAACGGGAATACATTACTGGGAATAAGGAACAATTTTAGACTTGAATTATAATGTTTTACGAACATAGAATCAACTGACGTTTCTTAATCAGTGACCGGGTACAATGGCCCTATAGGATGACGCGCCGTCTCTAACAAGAAACATTTATCCCGTGTAAAAAATCCTTTATTGACCAGCTTGTTCGGTCAAGATCGTATTGACTTCATCTTCGTCTATAAACACGGAAAAAAGAACTTCCCCAATATCCAGCCTTCTTGAACAAACAAGCTTTTTCAATTGATAACCATATATATGTTTGGATGTCGCACGACATTGTCTCAGATTCGGTCGACCATGTAGAATATTTAATTTACCCGAGTTTTGAGATTTGTCTCCATCTTTCATTCTTTCCTGTCGTGAATAACTACTTTACTGAATAGCAGTACGTTGTGAACCAAGCATGTACAATATTTTTGAAATGACAAACTGTCATTCAGCTGACAACAATGATAAAACTAGAAGGCGCGGCGAGCATTCTCGATCGGTACGTAGCGCTCGCGACATTTGGAGACAAACTTGCCCCTGATCGCGATCCACGAGATTAAGTAACTGGTCTTGATGTTGTTGTTTGTTAGCAGCATATATAAAGACAAGTTTCTGATTTCGCTTGCTCTTGTGTACGTCGTACAGCTTAGGTTGCATTTTTTTCGCGTTGAACCACGTAATGCTTGCTTTAAATATTGCTTAAACCGCAGGCGACATTAATACTAACAACTACGCTTAGCAACGAAATAGTTTTCAACCTTTCATTACAATACAAAGTCATCCAGTTAAAAGAACCAAAATTCGAATGCTTACCTAACTCATTGGTGAGCTTTGAGAGATCCAAGAGACATCAAAAATACCAGGTAAAGTAACAATTTGCGATTTCTCCTTGCTCATTGATCTCCTTCGTGTTTTCCGCGTGGCCTACAATGTAGGTCGAGCATTTTCACCTCCTCTTTAAGTCGTTTGACCCGGACGGAAGTAGAAAATATTCAGTGCAGATTCACACTGTCACGCGATCAAAATTTAAAATCGTAACCATTCAATAAATCAAGTCAGGAACCTGGGATGTTCGGAAAAATTTTTCACCCAAATTTATAAAGCTTTGTATTGGTGCATTGTATTGGTGTACTTCTAAAAAGCTTTGTCGCTCTCCAGTTATTGTGCTATATAACTTATTTTTATTGAATCATTTAAAGCTTATGTTAACCCCCGGGGGGGGGGGGGGGCTACTCCCTATAAAGGCCTATACGGGGAGGCTCCGCGCGAAAGGGGTACCTTTTTGAGGCTTAAGGTATATGAAAGGGTAGGGATTTCACAAGCTGAGGTATATAAAAGGGTAGGGAAATCGGTCATTTAGGTATTTAAAAGGGCCTTTAATTATAATACTTCAAATAGACGCCCCTGTTTATTTATTAACCACTACATGGTATGTGAAAGGGGTACCTTTTTTCAACAAAAGGTATATGAAAGGGGTACCTTTTCTGCCAAAATGGTATATGAAAGGGTGAGGGGTTGGACCTCGGGGCAGAGCCTCCTCGTATTAAACTTTGTTAACTACCCCAGTCACCCCCCCCCCCGCCCCCCGATGTTAACTGGCTGCCTGGCTCCGTTAGCCCCTATGGTTATGAAACCAGTACACTAATTTTATTATCTATATCTTCAATAATTATATATTTTAAAGCAAGAGAGAATACAAATCAAGACTGTTATTTTTATTATTATTATTATTTTTTTTATCATTATTATTATTATTATTATTATTATTATTATTATTATTATTATTATTATTATTATTATTATTATTATTATTATTATTATTATTATAGTCACAGGGGGTAGAGGGGTCCTATTTTACCGTATTTCCACCGTATTTTTCACCGTCCAAATGTAGCGCGAATCTATCTGTTGTTGACTGAGACCACTGTACGTTCGATCTTGTCACGCGTCTGTTGAAATCCTATCCGCTTAAATGGCCGTCACCCGAAGGGGCGACTCGTCTGGATCGCTCTCCGGATGAGACACGAAGTGCCGAGAGTAAAAGAAAAAGAGACAATAGCCCTTTTCACGGTTAGTTTTTCTCATTTGCATTACAATGGAATTCAACGTCGATACGAGGCAATTTCGGGCTAAAACTACAAAATAGCCCGAAATTGCCTCACATACGTGCTAGATTTCATTGTAATGCAAATGAGTAGGATTAACCGTGAAAAGGGCTATTGTCTCTTTTTTTAGCTCATTATTTGCGTCATATGACGCAATGAATGAGTATCGTGCACGTGGGGATCGAAATGTGTCCCGGAAGTTGTCGACCGTAGACGGACAATTTTCGCCGCTTACCCTCCCCCTTAGTAAATTGAAAATTAACTTTGATAAATCCGAAATACACATGTGCAAGAATTTAACTGTTCTACAGACTAATAAATAAACAAAGAACATCAAATTACAATTTCGGCATTTCTAAAGTGTGCAACATGGATCAAGAAGCCGAAATCTTCAAACCCAGGGGTACCCAGAACGATTTTTTGACACGCTCGACTGCGCGAGGCAGACCATGAAGATCGAGGCAGCCATATTGGAAGTGCGAACAACACACGTGGAATCGAACACGTGGATAAGTTGAGTGAATCACACAGTGAACACAAGAGTATCGAGGGAATGAGAACTTCCTGTTCACCGAACATAAATGAAGTTTCAGGACAGATAAAATATAAAAATAAACGGTAGAGATCTCGCTACGATATTCATGTTAATTTGTTTCAAGGTGAAGAAGGAGTAAAACAGTGTCAAGAATTCCCACAACCCAAATAAAGCGTCTTCTGCAAAAGAGTCAAAAAGTTGTAATGAAAGTGCAAAAACATGTTCGAAAAGTTGTCCCACAGTCATCAAAGCTTCATGTATACTTAGGCGAAAAAAGCAGTGCTTGCCATAGGTTAAATAATGAATTTTGTGGAATATGTGATCATCAGCATAAATCAGCTAGAAAGTAGAGGTCAAACCTCAATAAAAAAGATTATCAATCTATATATTTATGTATCTTGTTCTCGACACCTAAATACAACATGCACATAATCCATATGGGTGTTACTTTGGCTCAAAAAATTCCCTTCACTTGCCGAGAATGCTGCACAAACGAGAAGGTGGACCACATCTAGCAATATATAAGTCCCGGATGACAGAAACTCCCGCATACAAGTACTGGGCCTAGTTACGTCACAAGCTACATAAAATCATTTATTTTGGTAAAATAAATTTCCTTATTGCTGCCCAAAACAACAAAGACTGCATGTGTTTGCTTTTTGTACAAACAAGAACCCGAAAACACAAAGTCAGTTGCCTGTGTTTATGCTGATGAACATGGTTTAAAGTAGCCTGTTCCACGCTCTCGGTAGTTGGGGACGAGCGAAAAAAAGGGAGAGCGAGAGAAAAAATCCTGGAACAGGCTAGGTTTAAAGAAATTAAAGTGCTCTAAGTTGTGTACAAATACTATGGGTAGCTCATCGCATAATAGGATTAAATGGTGATATAGAGGAGAATCCTGGGCTTTTCACTCAAATAAATAATGACAAGAATGCTCCATGTGCCAAACAAGTCAATTCAGTTTCATTATTGGAATCCAGATTATCTGAACTTGGTAGAATAGACCGCTTTCAATATATTAAAATTCAGCATGGCAGCAAGGCTTAGAGGACACAAACAAAGGAAATGGAATGACCATGTTTATTCATTTCTTTTGTTTATGTCCTCTAAGCCTCACTATCAAGCTGAATTTAATATATCGAAAGTGGTCTATTCCAGTCAATGTATTGGGAGATGGAAACTTTTTTTTTTCGTGCGGTCTCATGCCAGCTATATAACACCCCTGAGTATCATTTGTACACACACTCTCTTGGAGTTCAGCATGTTCTACATCACCCTGAGTTGTATATAGAAAGCAACTATGAATACTCTTGGCAGAACTATGTGAATAATATGGCAAGGCAAGGAACATGGGCAGATAATATTATAATTCAAGTTGTTGCAAATTCTCTGAATATCACTATCAACATCATAGAGTCAAATGCAAATTCCCCCCCTGTCACAGTTATAAATCCAGTCAATACTGATAGACAGATAGACAAGTATTTATATTAGCCATAGACAAGAATATCATTATATGTCAACAATGCCAGTGCTAAATTTCAACACTTATGAAATGACATGTGGGAACGAGCCAATTCAAAAATCAGCAAGTTCAAATAAATGCAAATTAGAAGAATGTCAACAAAGACAGTTCTCAGAATATAAGTATGCAGTCAGCTTGCCAATAGAGACGAAGAGAACTGTTTCATTGTTGTAAGGATGGTAACTTCTTCATTAACACATGTGATGGCAAGTCTAATGACAGAAAACAAACAAATATTTTACTTCCTTATTGTTATTATTATTATATTATATCTTTCACCACTTCAGATTTTATTCCAAATTTTAATTAAAAGTTCTACTGCCTGCATGTCATTCCTAACATTTGTTATTGTTACTATGTCAATTGGGTAATTTTCAATGTAGACTAATTAGCGACTTGCTTGTAAATAGTCAGCATGAGAAGCACCATATCAAGACGGGATGTGTCATAATCCATCTGAATCTCAGATTATAACACTACTTGGTTTCAATTGACCATTTTGCTGTTGAGGTTTTTTTTCTCATTTTGAAATAAAGTGATCTTGTGTTAACTTCAATTATTAATGTCATGTGGCAATAATAACCACTGACTTTCTGAAAATTTCAATTATTCCCACAGAGCATGTGCATTGACCTCCCCTCCACCCCTGTAGTTTGTTACTTGAACACAGTTAACTCACACTAACATAATCCTCATTCATAAAAAATCCTTTGACCATCAATAACAGGCACAATGAAAATTGTCCATTACAAGAATGAGCTGGCTGTTAGGGCCCTTTGATTACTCTTGGGTACTGTTAGTCACTACAAGCGATAGCATACAGTTATAACTGTATGCAGCATTCGTCGTGAGGATAGGATAGGATTTCAACGGATGCGTAACACGATCGCATGTTTACAATTCGACTACATGGTACGGATAAATTCGCGCTACCATTGTACGGTGAATTTTACTGG
>JAHPZR010036577.1:0-7500 GCA_019787425.1 Platygyra sinensis
TGAATATCAATATAACAAATTTCCGGAGAATAGCCCTTGAACAGCTGCACTGCTTAATTTTTACGGTCAAACAACAAATTCACCAACATAAACTCTTGGAACGATTAAAATATTTGAAAAATCAATTTCTTTATCAAAAAGCGTGCATCCATGAATCATGTAGAGTTGAAATGTATTCTGTTTTTTGAATGAAATTCTTGCCTTTTGTTAAGGCCATGAGGTGCTAAGGTGAAGAGTTGGGCACTCCAATAAGCTTCCTTTGTGATAAGAAGTCTGTCAATACCATCGTGCCCATTTGTATCGTTAATTTGGTCTATACATTGAAAAGAGAAATCCTGCAGTGAATGTGAAATGCTGTTAAAGTGGACTGCCACTTCACAAGATTTCTTATTTGTAATCATAGATGACTAGTGATTTCTAAATCTCACTTTGATTCGGTGGTAGTAGAGCCAATATACTGAAGCTGACATTTTTGCAAGAAACTAAATAGATGACATTTTTGGAACTACATGTCAAATTGGGTCAAACGATGTAAGATTTACCTGTTCTAAAACTACAAAAGTTCCTAGATTCGACAAAATAATTTTTACAAAGGTCGCATCTGCTTCTGTCACTCTTACAGCAACCTCCCTCAAGCGGATTGGTGGTATGAATATTTCTTGCTTGGTATTTAGAAGGTGCTAAAATTTCTTTCAGATTTTTAGATCTGCGATAAGCTGGAATGATTGAATTTTTGGGAAACAGCTCTTTTAATTTCGTATTTGATTCCAGAAGATGCAGATGTTTCCTGATGATGTTATTTATGTTTGGCAGATTGGGATTGTAAACTGTCACAAATGAGAAAAGCCTCTTGGAGGCCCTAGCTTTCTGTTTGAGTGAATCCCCTCTAGGCATAACTGAAACTTTAGAAAATTGATCGTTAACTAGATTTGCCGGGTAACCTTGGTTAACCAGATAGTTCTTATATTCTACGCATTTTCTAGTGAAAAATTCATCTTCTGAACAATTTCTCCTCAGTCTCAGAGCAACCCCAAAGGGGATTGCTTTGAATACATGCTTAGGGTGGGAACTGGAGGGGGGAGATATAAGTGGCTATTGGTAGGTTTAGAATACACATCAGTTTTTATAAAATCATCAACTAAGTGCAAGGTAACGTCTAAGACGTTGAGGTGACTTTCTGAAAAAACTAATTCAAATTTGATGGTAGGATTGAGAGAATTTATGTTTTGGCTAAATGCCTCTAAGGCAGGGAGGCCTTGCTGCCAGAGATCAAAAATGTCATGTCGGTACCTCCACCATAGTGCAGGTTTTATGGGACGGCAAAATTTTGCTTTGCGATCGATTTCCCCCATTGCAAGATCTGCGTAACTGCATGCATTTTTTGGCCCCATGGCAGTACCATGGATCTGCAAGAAAAAGTTATCCTTAAAGACTGAATGGTTACATTTCAAACAAATTTTTACCGCTTCCAGAATACAATTCGTTGATGGCACTTGTCGTTCTCTGGCATTAAGAGCATTTTTAACTGCAGCGAGGCCCAAATTATTGTCAACATTGGGGAACACAGATACTACGTCCCAAGAAACTAACAAAGTACCTTCAGGAAAGGGGCCCTCATTATTAATTTGTTCAATTCTATTAAGTAGATCAGTGGTGTCCTTTATGAAAGATCAGTGGTAATTTGTGAGCAAGTGGTTGTAAATAAAATTCAGTGAAAGCTGACAAATTCTCAATTGGTGTACCACAACAGGAAGTAATAAGTCGTAATGGGTTACCCTCTTTGTGGGTTTTAACATTACCAAATGCCACTCCCGGCTTAGCCTTTTTGTTGTTCACTCAATGCAATCTGCTATTTTGGGAGAAATCTCGCCCTTTTGTAACCACTTAGAACACCACTTTTCCACTAAAAAAACATGTTTCGCGGTTGGATCTGAATGCAGTGGTTTATAATGAAGATCATTTTGTAATTGTCATAATACTTTCTCCGCGCATAATCAACAGAATTTATAAGAACAAATCTTGAACCTTTATCTTGGATTCTAATGACTGTAGTTGAATTCTTAAGTTTTTTAAGTGCAGCACGTTCCCTGGTCAACAAACATCACACGCCAGGCCTTGACCTGGAATCCTCAGGGGAAGAGAAAGAGAGGCCGACCAAAGAACACCTGGAGAAGAGACCTGGAGGCGGACGCCAAGCAGACCGGTTGCACCTGGAGAGGGTTGGAGCGAATCGCCCAGGACCGTGGACGCTGGCGGACTGTTGTGGATGGCCTATGCCCCTCCAGGGGTTCAAGGCCTAAGTAAGTAAGTACGTTCCCTGGATGATATGATTAAATACGTATATACTTTTGTGAAGTCACTTCACAAGCAACTAGGGAAACATACATTAGACTTTGTGACACTTCATTTAAGTTAAGGTATAGGAATCACACAAGCTCATTTTGCAAGGAACGCTATACAAACGCAACCGAACTGAGCAAACATGTGTGGAACTTGAAAGACCGGAATATTTAGTACAACATTAAATGGCGTAAAATAAAACAAGCTCGATCTTGTTCCAATGTGACAAAGAAATGTAAACGAAATGAGCTTATATCGTGCTGTAGACACTGTAGGAAATTTTTACTGAAAAATGTCATCGCTTAATTAGCCGTAGCATCCTGCTAGACACGCCACGTGCCACACCCAGTATGTTTTGTTCTCAATTTTCCATATAAATCTGATTGTGCTGAGACTTTGACCAAATAATCCAGCTCTTTGATTATATAATTATTTATTGCTCTATTCTAACTATTGAGCGCTCTAATAGCCGATGAAGATTTCAACTCACTATTTAGTTATACTTTAAATACATATATACTTAATTGTAATGTGTTTACCTACGCCCCACCTGGAAACCAGCTTTTGTTATGTGTGGCTACAGGCTAGCGTAGTGAAATAAAGTTTTATTATATGAGCACCAGTGAAAGACCAAGTGAGCTTTCACATGAAAACTTCATATCTTCACACGTGAAAATAACATGTTATCTGCACACATGAAGAGATCACCGTTGTTATGGTTACATAATAAATCATGCTTTTTTCACTGGTGTTTATACAATAAACAAAATGTTGGAAATAAATTTTATCGTGTTCAACACAAAATTCACATCCATGAGTGGGCGTGTATGAGGTGCCATTACCGCCAAAATTCAGCCCTCCCAATTTTTGTAAATGGTGCCTTTATTTTTGTAAATGGTGCCTTTATTTTTGTAAATGGTGCCTTTATTTTTGTAAATGGTGCCTTTATTTTTGTAAATGATGCCTTTATTTTTGTAAATGGTGCCTTTATTTTTGTAAATGGTGCCTTTCGTTTTTGTAAATGGTGCCTTTCGTTTTTGTAAATGGTGCCTTTCGTTTTTGTAAATGGTGCCTTTATTTTTGTAAATGGTGCCTCGCATTTTTAAAATGGTGCCCTTTTTATTCAGAAGTCTGGTGACAACATCAGATGACCTGACCGAGAAAGACTGGTCAAAGAGCACATTGCAAAATGGCCGACCCCGACCGTGTGGAAGGTCTTCGTAACCTTGTGTTGGGGGAAATTGAGAGTATTTCCCGTATCTTGGTAGGCCCTTCGCAAATGTTCGATGTTCAAGAAGCCCTAGAGAAGATTGACCAAATTGTTGAAGCTATTAATTGTTTAGATTCTGTCACTAGACTTTCGGAGGATGTTTATCGGGACCTTTCCATAGCGAGAGGAATCATCGAAAGGTCGAGCGCAACCTCGGCGAGAACTCCTCGAGTCAATACTGGCATTCCCGGACTATTAGTGATTCCACCCTGACAGTGCTTGGATTTTGTCCCAGTAGAAACAAAGTTAATAGAGAGAAACATCCAATGATCAATGCGAGCTTTATTAACTTTGAGTATACATGTGTTTCATGTGTATTTTTTTATCATCTTTTGAAGAGATTGCATTCGGTGAATCACAAAACACAGCCTATAAAATAATTAATATATAATATAAATAATATATGTGGATCATTTTGTTACAGTTTGAGATTGCTCTTTGCAAATGCAACATTTATAAAATAACATGTATCTTGAATCATGAATCTTCAAATCTTATTATAATTCATCAGACTATCGCCCATGTGCTATCTGTAACGAGATGATGGTTAACTAACCACATTCTTTGGTCGGCTTTAAATTTGGGATGACAGCTTTGTATTTGAATAGATTTTCTTTTGTCAATAAACCTTAATTCTGTTCTGCTATTTTGTGGTTATGGATTTCTTGAAGAAGGGATTTCAGGGAAACTGTGACAGAATCATACCATATATGGGTAAAACTGTAAACACTAATTCCCCGGCTGATTACGTCTACGAATTTTGCCATGGCTTCTTGATAACACTATCATATGTTCGACTTACTTACGTTCAGAGCCATTCATGCATTAATATGGAAAGGTCCCGGTAAACATCCTCCGGAAGTCTAATCACAGAATGTAAAGCGCTTCTTGAACATTGAACATTTACGAAGGGCCTACCAAGATACGGGAAATACTCTCAATTTCCCCCAACACAAGGTTACGAAGACCTTCCACACAGTCGGGGTCGGCCATTTTGCAATGTGCTCTTTGACCAGTCTTTCTCGGTCAGGTCATCTGATGTTGTCACCAGACTTCTGAATAAAAAGGGCACCATTCTAAAAATGCGAGGCACCATTTACAAAAATAAAGGCACCATTTACAAAAACGAAAGGCACCATTTACAAAAACGAAAGGCACCATTTACAAAAACGAAAGGCACCATTTACAAAAACGAAAGGCACCATTTACAAAAATAAAGGCACCATTTACAAAAACGAAAGGCACCATTTACAAAAACGAAAGGCACCATTTACAAAAACGAAAGGCACCATTTACAAAAATAAAGGCACCATTTACAAAAATAAAGGCACCATTTACAAAAATAAAGGCACCATTTACAAAAATAAAGGCACCATTTGCAAAAATAAAGGCACCATTTACAAAAATAAAGGCACCATTTACAAAAATAAAGGCACCATTTACAAAGATTGGGAGGGCTGAATTTTGGCGGTAATGGCACCTCATAGGCGTGTAATATCCTCTATGTATTGTATTATTTATCTCGGCATAGCGAGAACAAAATCAAAACTCGTAGGACTGAGGTGATTTTGGTTAGCCTGTGAGCTGAGATGGATTTTGCTGGCATAATAGGCCATTTCCGAGTTGCCTTAAGCCTCTCCATCAAAGCGAGGCCTGGCGCACAACCATTCATATGAAAATGAATTTAATTTGCATGTGAATGGAATCTCATTTTCATAAGAAAAGATGTGCACCAAGATTCGCTTTGAGAGAGAGGCTAAAGATAATTCGGAAATGGCCAATTAAATTATTCAGATTTGTGGCCGTTATGTGCAAATTGAACAACGCTGAATTCTGTAGGTGGCATTTAGAGCCACCTTAACTTTTCGAAAATTTAAGGTGGCTCTGAGCCAAATCTATAGAATGTCTTTCAATTTTGCTATGGTAACCTATTGTGTTGCGAAAATGATAACAACGTGTTCGCCAATGGTTGGGCAGTGTTTTGATACCATGATTAAGTAATACAGAGTGGTTGTAACGACCCACCAAAATCTAAGTGCCGGAATCTGTTTTGAGCCACCTTAATAAATAAATGTTACGTTAACAAATGCCGTCATGACACCAATAAACTTAATTTCAATCGTAACACCAAATTTTCCAACCTTTCTTCGGAAGAGAGGGCGGCGCTGGAAAATCGTAAGCGCAAAGACATAATTGTCAAAGCGGCCGACAAAGGCGGCGTTTCAGTAGTTGTTTGGCGGGCCGACCTTTACCAAAAGAAGCTTTGCGGCAACTTTCTGACACCTCTTTTTATGCTAAAGTCGATAAAGATCCCACTTCTACTAACCAACAAATTGTCAAGAGTACTATTAACGACCTTATAGCCGCTTATAGTCAAACAAGAATTGCCGGCTACAGCTACTAATCTCATCACCATCACTCCTAGAACTTCATGTATTTACGTTTTACCTAAAATTCACAAACCTAGCAACCCAAGCCGACCTATCGTCTCTGAGTGTAGTTGCCCTACCGAACTCATTTCTAGCTATTTAGACAAAATTCTGTATGGCACCTTTCGTCAGATCTTTACCGTCATAGGTTTAAGACAGTCAACACGCAGTTCAAATTTCTCGCCATTTCAATTTTCTGGGCGAAGACAAACTTATTTTCACTATGGACATTACATCTCTTTATACCGTCATCCCTAATGACGAAAGTCTTCGGCCTCAATCATTTCAGTTTTGATTTACGCACTGTTTATAAGGAACCAAGGTCGAAAACACTGCTCCGCCTGGCTGAACAAGTTTTACATGTAACACTGAACCGGCTGTTTTTCATTCGCTAACAGCCATTATAAACAAATCAATGGTTTGGCTATAGTATACCTGCCATCAGCAAAGATATTTGTTTACAAACATTGTTTTTGTTATTTAAATGTTGAAAACGATAAACAAAAGAACTCTTTCACCAGCCAATAGTTCTCTGGTTGGAATATTAGGTGACGTCACTGATATCTTTGCTACTCTCACGCCTGCAGGTTGAAAACTTCGATCTCACGCCTGCGGGCCAATTTCTCACGCCTGATTGAAAAATGTGAGTTGTTGCTGTCTTGCTGGACACAATTTCCAATAATTTGTTAACTCAGACCCATGTAAGGAACGAAAACCATGTGTAAACTGAATAAATGACAATACCTTCCTCGCGATCTCGATTTTTGAAGTGAAAAGCACTTGGAGCGAGCTCCCGTTTATACACGTCCTAAGACTTCGGAAGACTTCGGGCGTCTTTAGAAGACTTAACTTCGAACTTCTTCGGAAGACTTCGGACTTCTTCAGGAATCTTCGGAAATGATCGTGTCGTCTTCAAAAATCCCAGCACTCCCAGGATATAAATCTCACGCTTATATCTCAGAAAAAGTTGGCAGGTATACTATGGGTACCAAAATGGGACACAGCTACGCCAATCTTTTCGTAGGCTACATTGAACACCAATTTTTCAATCAATACAACGGCCCCAAACCTGAACTCTACCGTCGCTACATTGACGATTGCGTCGGCGCCACTTCCTCTACCGTACCAGAGAAGAACTCAATCAATTTATAACTGCTGTTAATTCGTTTCGTCCGGCTCTTAAATAAACCTGGGAAATTTTCGATACTTCTTTAGCATTTCCAGATATCAAAAGTTCAGTCGAAGGAAATGGTTTATGCACCAGCTTGCACTACAAACCCACAGATTTTCTCCTAGTTGTTTGTTGTATTCATCTTCACATCCATCACATGTCAAGAATTCCATTCCTTATTCTCAGTTTCTTGGACTTCGTCGCCTTTGTATTGAGGACTCTGATTTTTCCTTAAAATCGGAGGAAATGTGGGATTATTTCGACAAACGTAGCTATCCTGCCTCTGTTGT
>JAHPZR010036577.1:17500-25636 GCA_019787425.1 Platygyra sinensis
GTGATGGATGTGAAGATGAATACAACAAACAACTAGGAGAAAATCTGTGGGTTTGTAGTGCAAGCTGGTGCATAAACCATTTCCTTCGACTGAACTTTTGATATCTGGAAATGCTAAAGAAGTATCGAAAATTTCCCAGGTTTATTTAAGAGCCGGACGAAACGAATTAACAGCAGTTATAAATTGATTGAGTTCTTCTCTGGTACGGTAGAGGAAGTGGCGCCGACGCAATCGTCAATGTAGCGACGGTAGAGTTCAGGTTTGGGGCCGTTGTATTGATTGAAAAATTGGTGTTCAATGTAGCCTACGAAAAGATTGGCGTAGCTGTGTCCCATTTTGGTACCCATAGTATACCTGCCAACTTTTTCTGAGATATAAGCGTGAGATTTATATCCTGGGAGTGCTGGGATTTTTGAAGACGACACGATCATTTCCGAAGATTCCTGAAGAAGTCCGAAGTCTTCCGAAGAAGTTCGAAGTTAAGTCTTCTAAAGACGCCCGAAGTCTTCCGAAGTCTTAGGACGTGTATAAACGGGAGCTCGCTCCAAGTGCTTTTCACTTCAAAAATCGAGATCGCGAGGAAGGTATTGTCATTTATTCAGTTTACACATGGTTTTCGTTCCTTACATGGGTCTGAGTTAACAAATTATTGGAAATTGTGTCCAGCAAGACAGCAACAACTCACATTTTTCAATCAGGCGTGAGAAATTGGCCCGCAGGCGTGAGATCGAAGTTTTCAACCTGCAGGCGTGAGAGTAGCAAAGATATCAGTGACGTCACCTAATATTCCAACCAGAGAACTATTGGCTGGTGAAAGAGTTCTTTTGTTTATCGTTTTCAACATTTAAATAACAAAAACAATGTTTGTAAACAAATATCTTTGCTGATGGCAGGTATACTATAGCCAAACCATTGATTTGTTTATAATGGCTGTTAGCGAATGAAAAACAGCCGGTTCAGTGTTACATGTAAAACTTGTTCAGCCAGGCGGAGCAGTGTTTTCGACCTTGGTTCCTTATAAACAGTGCGTAAATCAAAACTGAAATGATTGAGGCCGAAGACTTTCGTCATTAGGGATGACGGTATAAAGAGATGTAATGTCCATAGTGAAAATAAGTTTGTCTTCGCCCAGAAAATTGAAATGGCGAGAAATTTGAACTGCGTGTTGACTGTCTTAAACCTATGACGGTAAAGATCTGACGAAAGGTGCCATACAGAATTTTGTCTAAATAGCTAGAAATGAGTTCGGTAGGGCAACTACACTCAGAGACGATAGGTCGGCTTGGGTTGCTAGGTTTGTGAATTTTAGGTAAACGTAAATACATGAAGTTCTAGGAGTGATGGTGATGAGATTAGTAGCTGTAGCCGGCAATTCTTGTTTGACTATAAGCGGCTATAAGGTCGTTAATAGTACTCTTGACAATTTGTTGGTTAGTAGAAGTGGGATCTTTATCGACTTTAGCATAAAAAGAGGTGTCAGAAAGTTGCCGCAAAGCTTCTTTTGGTAAAGGTCGGCCCGCCAAACAACTACTGAAACGCCGCCTTTGTCGGCCGCTTTGACAATTATGTCTTTGCGCTTACGATTTTCCAGCGCCGCCCTCTCTTCCGAAGAAAGGTTGGAAAATTTGGTGTTACGATTGAAATTAAGTTTATTGGTGTCATGACGGCATTTGTTAACGTAACATTTATTTATTAAGGTGGCTCAAAACAGATTCCGGCACTTAGATTTTGGTGGGTCGTTACAACCACTCTGTATTACTTAATCATGGTATCAAAACACTGCCCAACCATTGGCGAACACGTTGTTATCATTTTCGCAACACAATAGGTTACCATAGCAAAATTGAAAGACATTCTATAGATTTGGCTCAGAGCCACCTTAAATTTTCGAAAAGTTAAGGTGGCTCTAAATGCCACCTACAGAATTCAGCGTTGTTCAATTTGCACATAACGGCCACAAATCTGAATAATTTAATTGGCCATTTCCGAATTATCTTTAGCCTCTCTCTCAAAGCGAATCTTGGTGCACATCTTTTCTTATGAAAATGAGATTCCATTCACATGCAAATTAAATTCATTTTCATATGAATGGTTGTGCGCCAGGCCTCGCTTTGATGGAGAGGCTTAAGGCAACTCGGAAATGGCCTATTATGCCAGCAAAATCCATCTCAGCTCACAGGCTAACCAAAATCACCTCAGTCCTACGAGTTTTGATTTTGTTCTCGCTATGCCGAGATAAATAATACAATACATAGAGGATATTACACGCCTATGAGGTGCCATTACCGCCAAAATTCAGCCCTCCCAATCTTTGTAAATGGTGCCTTTATTTTTGTAAATGGTGCCTTTATTTTTGTAAATGGTGCCTTTATTTTTGCAAATGGTGCCTTTATTTTTGTAAATGGTGCCTTTATTTTTGTAAATGGTGCCTTTATTTTTGTAAATGGTGCCTTTATTTTTGTAAATGGTGCCTTTCGTTTTTGTAAATGGTGCCTTTCGTTTTTGTAAATGGTGCCTTTCGTTTTTGTAAATGGTGCCTTTATTTTTGTAAATGGTGCCTTTCGTTTTTGTAAATGGTGCCTTTCGTTTTTGTAAATGGTGCCTTTCGTTTTTGTAAATGGTGCCTTTCGTTTTTGTAAATGGTGCCTTTATTTTTGTAAATGGTGCCTCGCATTTTTAGAATGGTGCCCTTTTTATTCAGAAGTCTGGTGACAACATCAGATGACCTGACCGAGAAAGACTGGTCAAAGAGCACATTGCAAAATGGCCGACCCCGACTGTGTGGAAGGTCTTCGTAACCTTGTGTTGGGGGAAATTGAGAGTATTTCCCGTATCTTGGTAGGCCCTTCGTAAATGTTCAATGTTCAAGAAGCGCTTTACATTCTGTGATTAGACTTCCGGAGGATGTTTACCGGGACCTTTCCATATTAATGCATGAATGGCTCTGAACGTAAGTAAGTCGAACATATGATAGTGTTATCAAGAAGCCATGGCAAAATTCGTAGACGTAATCAGCCGGGGAATTAGTGTTTACAGTTTTACCCATATATGGTATGATTCTGTCACAGTTTCCCTGAAATCCCTTCTTCAAGAAATCCATAACCACAAAATAGCAGAACAGAATTAAGGTTTATTGACAAAAGAAAATCTATTCAAATACAAAGCTGTCATCCCAAATTTAAAGCCGACCAAAGAATGTGGTTAGTTAACCATCATCTCGTTACAGATAGCACATGGGCGATAGTCTGATGAATTATAATAAGATTTGAAGATTCATGATTCAAGATACATGTTATTTTATAAATGTTGCATTTGCAAAGAGCAATCTCAAACTGTAACAAAATGATCCACATATATTATTTATATTATATATTAATTATTTTATAGGCTGTGTTTTGTGATTCACCGAATGCAATCTCTTCAAAAGATGATAAAAAAATACACATGAAACACATGTATACTCAAAGTTAATAAAGCTCGCATTGATCATTGGATGTTTCTCTCTATTAACTTTGTTTCTACTGGGACAAAATCCAAGCACTGTCAGGGTGGAATCACTAATAGTCCGGGAATGCCAGTATTGACTCGAGGAGTTCTCGCCGAGGTTGCGCTCGACCTTTCGATGATTCCTCTCGCTATGGAAAGGTCCCGATAAACATCCTCCGAAAGTCTAGTGACAGAATCTAAACAATTAATAGCTTCAACAATTTGGTCAATCTTCTCTAGGGCTTCTTGAACATCGAACATTTGCGAAGGGCCTACCAAGATACGGGAAATACTCTCAATTTCCCCCAACACAAGGTTACGAAGACCTTCCACACGGTCGGGGTCGGCCATTTTGCAATGTGCTCTTTGACCAGTCTTTCTCGGTCAGGTCATCTGATGTTGTCACCAGACTTCTGAATAAAAAGGGCACCATTTTAAAAATGCGAGGCACCATTTACAAAAATAAAGGCACCATTTACAAAAACGAAAGGCACCATTTACAAAAACGAAAGGCACCATTTACAAAAACGAAAGGCACCATTTACAAAAATAAAGGCACCATTTACAAAAATAAAGGCATCATTTACAAAAATAAAGGCACCATTTACAAAAATAAAGGCACCATTTACAAAAATAAAGGCACCATTTACAAAAATAAAGGCACCATTTACAAAAATTGGGAGGGCTGAATTTTGGCGGTAATGGCACCTCATACACGCCCACTCATGGATGTGAATTTTGTGTTGAACACGATAAAATTTATTTCCAACATTTTGTTTATTGTATAAACACCAGTGAAAAAAGCATGATTTATTATGTAACCATAACAACGGTGATCTCTTCATGTGTGCAGATAACATGTTATTTTCACGTGTGAAGATATGAAGTTTTCATGTGAAAGCTCACTTGGTCTTTCACTGGTGCTCATATAATAAAACTTTATTTCACTACGCTAGCCTGTAGCCACACATAACAAAAGCTGGTTTCCAGGTGGGGCGTAGGTAAACACATTACAATTAAGTATATATGTATTTAAAGTATAACTAAATAGTGAGTTGAAATCTTCATCGGCTATTAGAGCGCTCAATAGTTAGAATAGAGCAATAAATAATTATATAATCAAAGAGCTGGATTATTTGGTCAAAGTCTCAGCACAATCAGATTTATATGGAAAATTGAGAACAAAACATACTGGGTGTGGCACGTGGCGTGTCTAGCAGGATGCTACGGCTAATTAAGCGATGACATTTTTCAGTAAAAATTTCCTACAGTGTCTACAGCACGATATAAGCTCATTTCGTTTACATTTCTTTGTCACATTGGAACAAGATCGAGCTTGTTTTATTTTACGCCATTTAATGTTGTACTAAATATTCCGGTCTTTCAAGTTCCACACATGTTTGCTCAGTTCGGTTGCGTTTGTATAGCGTTCCTTGCAAAATGAGCTTGTGTGATTCCTATACCTTAACTTAAATGAAGTGTCACAAAGTCTAATGTATGTTTCCCTAGTTGCTTGTGAAGTGACTTCACAAAAGTATATACGTATTTAATCATATCATCCAGGGAACGTACTTACTTACTTAGGCCTTGAACCCCTGGAGGGGCATAGGCCATCCACAACAGTCCGCCAGCGTCCACGGTCCTGGGCGATTCGCTCCAACCCTCTCCAGGTGCAACCGGTCTGCTTGGCGTCCGCCTCCAGGTCTCTTCTCCAGGTGTTCTTTGGTCGGCCTCTCTTTCTCTTCCCCTGAGGATTCCAGGTCAAGGCCTGGCGTGTGATGTTTGTTGACCAGGGAACGTGCTGCACTTAAAAAACTTAAGAATTCAACTACAGTCATTAGAATCCAAGATAAAGGTTCAAGATTTGTTCTTATAAATTCTGTTGATTATGCGCGGAGAAAGTATTATGACAATTACAAAATGATCTTCATTATAAACCACTGCATTCAGATCCAACCGCGAAACATGTTTTTTTAGTGGAAAAGTGGTGTTCTAAGTGGTTACAAAAGGGCGAGATTTCTCCCAAAATAGCAGATTGCATTGAGTGAACAACAAAAAGGCTAAGCCGGGAGTGGCATTTGGTAATGTTAAAACCCACAAAGAGGGTAACCCATTACGACTTATTACTTCCTGTTGTGGTACACCAATTGAGAATTTGTCAGCTTTCACTGAATTTTATTTACAACCACTTGCTCACAAATTACCACTGATCTTTCATAAAGGACACCACTGATCTACTTAATAGAATTGAACAAATTAATAATGAGGGCCCCTTTCCTGAAGGTACTTTGTTAGTTTCTTGGGACGTAGTATCTGTGTTCCCCAATGTTGACAATAATTTGGGCCTCGCTGCAGTTAAAAATGCTCTTAATGCCAGAGAACGACAAGTGCCATCAACGAATTGTATTCTGGAAGCGGTAAAAATTTGTTTGAAATGTAACCATTCAGTCTTTAAGGATAACTTTTTCTTGCAGATCCATGGTACTGCCATGGGGCCAAAAAATGCATGCAGTTACGCAGATCTTGCAATGGGGGAAATCGATCGCAAAGCAAAATTTTGCCGTCCCATAAAACCTGCACTATGGTGGAGGTACCGACATGACATTTTTGATCTCTGGCAGCAAGGCCTCCCTGCCTTAGAGGCATTTAGCCAAAACATAAATTCTCTCAATCCTACCATCAAATTTGAATTAGTTTTTTCAGAAAGTCACCTCAACGTCTTAGACGTTACCTTGCACTTAGTTGATGATTTTATAAAAACTGATGTGTATTCTAAACCTACCAATAGCCACTTATATCTCCCCCCTCCAGTTCCCACCCTAAGCATGTATTCAAAGCAATCCCCTTTGGGGTTGCTCTGAGACTGAGGAGAAATTGTTCAGAAGATGAATTTTTCACTAGAAAATGCGTAGAATATAAGAACTATCTGGTTAACCAAGGTTACCCGGCAAATCTAGTTAACGATCAATTTTCTAAAGTTTCAGTTATGCCTAGAGGGGATTCACTCAAACAGAAAGCTAGGGCCTCCAAGAGGCTTTTCTCATTTGTGACAGTTTACAATCCCAATCTGCCAAACATAAATAACATCATCAGGAAACATCTGCATCTTCTGGAATCAAATACGAAATTAAAAGAGCTGTTTCCCAAAAATTCAATCATTCCAGCTTATCGCAGATCTAAAAATCTGAAAGAAATTTTAGCACCTTCTAAATACCAAGCAAGAAATATTCATACCACCAATCCGCTTGAGGGAGGTTGCTGTAAGAGTGACAGAAGCAGATGCGACCTTTGTAAAAATTATTTTGTCGAATCTAGGAACTTTTGTAGTTTTAGAACAGGTAAATCTTACATCGTTTGACCCAATTTGACATGTAGTTCCAAAAATGTCATCTATTTAGTTTCTTGCAAAAATGTCAGCTTCAGTATATTGGCTCTACTACCACCGAATCAAAGTGAGATTTAGAAATCACTAGTCATCTATGATTACAAATAAGAAATCTTGTGAAGTGGCAGTCCACTTTAACAGCATTTCACATTCACTGCAGGATTTCTCTTTTCAATGTATAGACCAAATTAACGATACAAATGGGCACGATGGTATTGACAGACTTCTTATCACAAAGGAAGCTTATTGGAGTGCCCAACTCTTCACCTTAGCACCTCATGGCCTTAACAAAAGGCAAGAATTTCATTCAAAAAACAGAATACATTTCAACTCTACATGATTCATGGATGCACGCTTTTTGATAAAGAAATTGATTTTTCAAATATTTTAATCGTTCCAAGAGTTTATGTTGGTGAATTTGTTGTTTGACCGTAAAAATTAAGCAGTGCAGCTGTTCAAGGGCTATTCTCCGGAAATTTGTTATATTGATATTCAAGGGCTAGGGGCCGGAGTGGGGTCTTGTTACACTGAAAACACTGTGAATGATTTGAAGCGGTTCGGCTCAAAGGCCCCAATCTAGGAATTTGTTATGATTGTTGTGCGTTGTTAGTGGTTTCTGGTTTAGCTTTAGCTCGTGTTTTCCTATTGGTTCATTTACCATTGTTTGTTTTTCGTTTTTGTTATACTCTTCAGCAAAGTAATACCTTTAGGGATTTTCTCATCTTTAATGAATTTTAATTAGATAGTAAACAATGCCGGCAAGAAACACTATTAAGTATATTGTTTGATCTTTGTTATGCCCGTTCTATAGTACTTTTTAACTTATGTAATACCTTTAGGAATCATGTATACCTAAGAGTCAAGCAACAAACACTGTAAACATATAAAAAAGGAACTTTTAATCATTATTCACTGTAACTGATGAAGGTCAAACGACCGAACGTTTTATGCTACATTAATTTTTTTTACTTTTTAAGTCGTCAGAAGTTGTCCGTCCACTGGCCTCTTTTAACTTTTATACAATTTTACATGCCGTGGTTTGGACTGCGTATCTCTCCGGGATCCTTCTGTTGGCCCGGCACCTTCGTTGGCTCAGGAAGCCCGTTTAAACTGCTACGTATTTAAAGTATATATGTATTTAAGAGCTTGTTGGTCGAAGGCATTGGCCTTTTATTTTAGTTAGTTGCGAAGTTCCGTGAAGTGACAAGGTAGTTCATCGTTTTTGCTCCTCCAAGGGCATTTTCTAATGGCAGTTAATATAAGTT
>JAHPZR010036578.1:0-10000 GCA_019787425.1 Platygyra sinensis
GTGATATCCTATTGAGGTCACACTGCCTAAGTAAAGGCTAAAATTAAGTGCAGTTTTTAAATATCAGCAACAGGATCGGTATTAAGGATGATGATGTAGAACTTTTTTTGACCGCATTGTTGACGATTATTTCTGGTCTGCTAGCTTGTTTGAAAGCTGCGAGTAAAAATTAAAGATCGTCCCTTCAGCCAAATGACATATTGTCAAGAAGAAAGTTGATCATTTAATATCTTTTATTTGTTTTAGAATGCAAAATTATTAATTTTGTCATATAAAGCGGTGATGCTCAACTGATACTGGACTCAAATCACTTCTGATCACTGAGAGCAGTAACGAGTGTTAGCCTTGAACCACACATCAAGTGGACCGTCCTACAACCTGTCAACGAAAGACCGTTCTCTTCCCTTAGCTTATGGCGTCGCTCTGATCACAGTAAATTGCATCGTGGGTGTATTTGGACCAATTGGCAACCTAATGGTTTGTGTGGCAGTTGTTGCCAACCCACGACTTCGCCGATTCCCAAACTACCTTCTGTTCAGCTTGGCGATTGCTGATTTCATAGCCACCACGTTGTGCGAGCCTTTCGTTATAGCAATCTTCATTAAAAGGACTTTTCAAAACGTCTGTGCAGAAGATATACAACGAGTCTATTTCGTGGTGTCCAATTTTGCAGCTTCTGCCTCGGTGGTGCACTTGTCAGTCATTAGCGTTGATCGTCTCCTAGCAGTTGTTTGTCCTCTTCGTCATAAATGTATCATGGAGAACTTTGGGTGGAAATCCATGCTTGTTATGAGTTGGACATTTCCCGTGGGATTTATTCTCTTGGGTAGGTCTGTTCCTGCACCTGTTTCAGTGAAAGCTTTTGTCAACCTGGCAGTCTTTCTCTTGTTCTATGGCATTGTTTTCGTGTCATACACAGTGATTGTAATATCATTGATCAAACAAAGAAAGCGAGTAAGCAAAATCAATGCCACGTCTCCTGTCGATAGCAATTCACGCCGTGAAGTCCGTGTTGCTGTTATCCTGGCCATTGTAGTTGTCGTGTTCACTGCCTGTTGGTTTCCCTTGTTCGTTGTCTTCTCGGTCGCTGGCAAACCGCTTGTCAAGATTCACGGAACTGCTCACATGTGAATCAGGACCTTGGCACTGTTAAACTCCTTTTTGAACTTTATTATCTATGGCTCACGCATGCGTAATTTTACTACACTTATATTGAGATATTTCAAAAGACACTCAAGCTTGCTGGGCTTAAAAACGCAATGTAGTCAAAATGATACGCGAATGTTTTCCTATCCAAGATGCTAGTTTCTTGCATGTATCGCCCAAAAAAGGCCGGTGAAAATGGACACCTAACCTATTTTAGCAGCGGTTTTTAATCGAGCGTCAAAAGTAGTAACGTTTGGTTTTGGTTTAGGTTTTTCTACGGTTTGAGATTGGCTTAGTAGTCTAATAAGTTTAACTAACTGGTTTGGTTTTGCTGTTAAGACACTCAACTGTTGAAAACCGCTCTAATACTTATAGATGTAATGTAATTTGTGATGAGGAATGCTGCAATAAAATATAATAAGCTTAAAACTTAGTTTAGTTCAGCACCCTGTAAATTTTGACTCCTACATCATAAGAAGCTTTAAAAAGCAAAGTCTTTAACTTGGATTTAAAAAAAGAAGGAGAACAGCAAGATCTGAGTTCCAACGAAAGGGTATTCTAATTAAACAGAAAGAGGGGCCATCGTAAAGGACCGGCCACCGTAGGTCTTACGATTAAATCTTAGTTTAAAAAGCAACAATTTGTTTGAACATCGTAAGGATCTACTAAGTGTATTTAACAATTATTCCTCGAGTCCGAATGGGCTCTGAGTCAATAGCCCATGAGGCCGAAGGCCGAATGGGCTATTGACACAGAGGCCATGAGGGCGAGAGGAATAACTGTTTTAGTAAAATCCGACTAGTTGGTCAAAAAACTATCGAGACAAAACATCTTTCGCTAGTTAAAGCGATTTAGCCGCCATTGTTTTGGTTTTAAAGCCGGCGCTTCTCGCTACTAAAGGGCTATAACAAATAGTCTACTAGTAGCTCAACCAATCAGAACGCAGCATTGATAATATACCACTAGTTGGATTTTACTGAAAGGTTTTATGAGCTCAGTGATGGAGTCAGGTGTAGAACCATGAAGTGCATGCCTTGAATGTAATGACAGGAATTTTAAAAGTGATCCTCTGTTCAAAATAGGGGGCCAATGAAGCTGAATAAGCAAAGGAGTGACATGTTCACTTCTACTGCCGAGATGAATGCGCCTTGCAGCAGTAATAAGTACACTGCAGAAGTCGTAGAATACATTTGGGCTGACCATAGAGCAGCAAATAACAATAGTCAATCTTTGACGCGATGAGCATGAAGGCATGAATTAGAATTTTGCATGTATCATAAGAAAGAAACTTGAAAACATTTTCAAGATGAATCGAAAGAAAGAAGACTTGCATACAGCTGTAACATGCAACAAATAGATTTATTCTGCACAAATTATACATGTTGGATTTTTGAGGAATTCTAAATGGACCTAATTATTAACAAAAATTGGGGCGTTCACAGGAAAACTACCCTGTGATTCAGCGTCAACTGTAATTCCTGGACTGAACTATGATCTTTAAAAATAATTAAGGATTAAAATGAATCGTTGATTAATCATTTAGTGAACTGAGAAAGTTAAAAGTCAGGGCATGGTGGCCATATTGGGTTGCACTAACAGCAATCAAAACCAGTGGCGGCAAGACTGACCAATGATAGGAATCAAAGAAAGAATCAGGAGCAACAAACATGTTCTTGCCCGCAGTGTCAATATTCTGGGACAACTGTTGTTACTGATTCAGTTGACAGTTGCACTGATATCAGTGTAGACATGTGATCAAGAGCCTAACAGGAGCTAAATTATCATTAGGCCAGGGAACAAAATTTATCGCGAATTCATTGCTATCAGGCCAAGCCTTGAAACTGTGACTAACCATTTTAGATGTAAAATTTACATTAGAGTTCACCTTCATATTATATATGAGGCAGTTTTGTCTCAACAACTTTGTACGGGTTTATTCTTTAAACGGCTTTCTGATTTTGCACCATGTGAGTTGAAAGTAGCAAAATATAGGATATTCAATCGACCGCGCGGAGATACGGAATTTCACTCCGGCGTTTGCTCTGCTAACTCGTAAAATCAATCAACAATCGAAGAGAAATTTAAGTGGCCAGGTGTAGTTCCATCTATTACATAAACACAAATGAATTACCAAACCATTTCATTTGTAACCATAGCAACGGAGATATGTTCACTTTTGAAAATAACATGTAATTTACATTGTCTTCGCGCTATAGCTCACCTTGGATTTCATTGGTGTTTATGTAACAAGAAGTGATATCACTACCGCGGAAGCGACTTTAAAATATGTTATAGACTGGTTGTATACCGGATATATGTAGGTATGAGTAACAACGCTTTCGTTTTTGTAAGTGTAGTTGTAATCTGCCAAAAGAGATGTTTTTCCGCCAGGTCGTGATAGATGTAGCTCATGGGATGCGTCATTGGCAAGAGTTCCATGCATGTTTAGTGTGTATTTCAAGCCTAGCTCGTATCGAGTCAGTTAAAGAAGAATGTCCTAGCTGAATGAAAGTGGTTTTAGATAAAGTGATTATTATTGAGAAACAAGTGCTGTCGCTGTTGTAATTTTTTTCCTGCTCTGGATATAAGTAATAAACCAGTAACTTACAGTATATACACCAACCACTGCACTGGAGTCAAGATCGAGCGGTCCACGGGTTCAGTCGATTCCAGGCCGGTGTCCCTGCGTGGTTTTCTTAGGCCATGTCCACACGTATCCGGAAATTTGTGAAAACGCAATTTTTTTTTACGAATACGGCTTGCGTCCACACGTATCCAGCGTATTTTCCGGCCGTATCCGGAAATTTTTGAAAACGCTCTCCAGAGTGGAATTTCTTTTTTATCCGATGCGAATACGTATACGTGTGGACAGTCGTATCCGGAAATTTGCGAATACGCTTATGTCATTCTCTTGCATCCAGAGTCTTCACGGCGAGCAATATGAACAAACATAGCGTACAGCAAGGTTGTAGCTTCTTTGACTTCTTTGTTAGTTGCTCTGATTTCTAGTTTGATATCATGCGTTCAGATAAATACAGCTGTGATAAATTTACACAACCAATACATTAGAGCTCGTTAGGATGTTTTGAGATTGTTATCGATGAACAGTGGGTATCGAAAAGTCAAAAAAAATAGGCGAATCTGGACGCGACCAGGAAGGACAAGGGCATGGTGGACAATTTTATCAATGGCACAATGATAAATGTATTCAATGCATTCTTTCTTTACCGTCAGCAGTAGCTCAACTTCATCATCGGTCCATTTATATATATCAGCATACTTTTTCTTGACTTTCTCAGTAGATTTAGACATTTTTTCCAGTGATAAACTACAAGCTTCGACTGTTTACACCTCGCAGTAGCTATGGCGCGAAAGAAAAGGCGCCAAAATCGCAATTATGCGCATGCTCATTTCAGGATTCTCTCCGGCAAAAAAACTGGACACTAGAGCAAATCAGAAAATTTCCGGATACAATCGGATACGTGTGGACGGCTGAAAACGATTCGAATACGCTGCGTGTGGATGCGAAAATTTTTGTATCCGCAAAAAAATATTTGCGGGAAAAAAAATTCCCGGATACGTGTGGACATGGCCTTAGTTAAAACGGCAGTTTTGTCGTAGCATGAAGTATTGAGTGATAATGTGTTATAAGAGATTGCATCGAGAATATCGGCTGTCCATCATGCATCACGTTCGACACGGGTTGTTTGCAGGTGCTCCTAACAAGAAGTGCAAATTATTAACCTTCAGCTGCCTATGGATCTAGTGCTTATACTTACACAAAAGTGTAAACTAGCCTCAGCAGCAACAGATCGCCGTGAAATCATTGTCACCCGATGTACGTCACAAGGGTAACAAATGCATTGTTGATACTCAAAAAGCAGTTTACTTATTTGGGGGAAGCAAACTTTTCTCTTGACATATGCAGAATGCTTTTGGTCAAATCAACCAAGAACATCAATAGAAGTTAACATTAGAGTTTTCGAGTGGGCGTTTTGAACTCGCTGGGCCGTTCAAAGGAAACCTTAAAGTGCACCTAACACCAAAAATTTTTTTTCGCTAAAATAATAAGGCTTATTTTGTGAAGTAACTGGGCGAAAAATTTTTTTGATTTGGTTAAATCCTCGAATTTTTATGCCCCGTCAAAACCGAGTTTCAATGGTTCGCGACCGCGCATGGGGAATTTGGGGAGAGTGTAAGCTGTGACGTCAAATCGAGAACGAACGCTTCGGCTGTCCCAGTCAGGTCTTCTATTTTCTACGAGTGCAGTAGCGATTTCGCCGCACAAGTTTTTTCGCTGGGACTCCACAGTCAAAAGATTTCTGTTTTTAGTAACAATGTCTTCTACTTCGTCGGATTCCGAAATGAATGTTGACTCAGAAGACCCTGAAATTTATTATATTTTATCTGGTTTGAAATTCACAGAACAGATCAACAAACTCCTAGACGGCTCGCGTTTCGCTTTCACGCTGTTTCACGAAATCGACCCATCGCTTTCTACATTTCTTCGCTTCACGTGGATCATCTCTAAATAAAATCGGTATGACATGAAGCGTAATACCTCCTGTAAGTTTGTTGAGTAGCTACATCCCCCTTACAATGCTCCTGGCTGGCAATTTTTCGAGCTTCTTTCTCAGCCTTTCTCCCCAAAACAAGTAAATATGCGAACTACAGAATCATCGTGTTCTGGATTTGACGTCACATCCGGCCCTCGACCCATGCCCCGTTAAACTCGGTCGCGAACCAAAATGGAGGCATTTGGACATACTTTGACGGGACATAAAAACTCGAGGATTTAACCAAATCACAAAATTTTTGCGCCAAATTACTCCACAAAATAAGCTCTATTATATTAGCCAAAAAAATTTTTGGTGTTAGGTGCACTTTAACGATGGACAGAAACAGTACAAGAGTACTGACTGAGATTTTGATGTCACGGATCAGTCTCAGAAGTAATGACCAGAAATTTGCCTCCAATATCTCGAAATGGACTGCAAAACCCACTATATGACACTTCAAATACAGAAAAAAAGTCTGCTTCATTGCAAAAAGTCGTTTATTTGTCACGGGAGAAAGTGTCCAACTTTTACCACTTACATCTAAAACTACAACACGTCAAAATACAAAACATGGACTCTTGGTCAACTAAAGAGCAATTGTTTTGGAGCTTTATGAGGAAGAAAGAAAGCGCGGATTATCAAGAGAAGAAAGCGGATGGATTCGGTGGTCACACAGCGCCTTGAAAAGGATAAAAGCTCCTTCCTTCACACCTTACAGGGTTACGAAACAAGTGCATGAAAAAACTGCCTTGATATTTGATGGAAATTCGTGTGCAGCAAAAGAAAGCTAATCAGTCTATTATCATGGTACACGAAGAATTTTGGCCGGACGATTGGAAGCAGCTGAAAATTTTGCTACCGCGGGTTACTCAATATGTTAAGTAATATGTCCCGTATATTATTTAACTTTCAATATTGGCCGCAAACCACCTAAAATGGGTAATTAATTGATAAAAATAAGATGACTTGAAGATAAATGAACAGCATCACTCAGTGGGGTATGCAGTGTGGCCGTTAATACGAACGTATTCTCATGTATGTTGGATCGGTCAGGCCAAATAACTATTCACCGCGCCACCTCCACGTCGGTGAGATAATACACACCACAAAATATTAATTTGGATGATTTCTTCACTTGTCACAGAGGCAGACAAAGACTCCATTTTTTCCCCGAGTTGCTCGGAGGTAAATAGCAAAGGATATTCGGAGTTTGACGAGCCAATCAGAGCGCACGTTCAACGTTATCCACCTTTTTTAGTATATACTAATATCAGATATAAGGCCAAGTAAAAGAACAAAACAAAACAAAACAAAACAAAACAAAAAGAAAAACACATGTTTCTGGTCCACGACCGCCTCATTTTTCAGCGCCGCCTCTCTTTTTTATTATTTTCTATGAGGAACGTTTTTATAAGCAAAAACCAACAGGCGTCACTTTTACACGTGTGGTGCATGCTTTCAAGATATGTTAGACATAGATGACACTGTTTTCAGCCTAATCTTTGTAAATGATAAGCTTGCCTGTAAATCGCCAATAGAGGTTCCATATTATGTTACATTCGCTGATCCACTGTGTTTTTTTGTGGAAGCGAGGTGGAGTTAGTACTTTGAGAAGACTTCCACCCGCTCTGCAGTGAATGCCAGGAAAGGGGAAGCAAGCCACACAAGAAAATCACCAGAGCTTTCAGGGGGGGGGGGGGGGGGGAGGGTTAATCATAGTCCTCTTTAAGTTTAAAATGTACCTTTCCTATTGCGATATATATGGTATGGTGCCTCACGTTGTTGTTTAAAACACATCACAGAAAAAGTGTAAATTCTTGCAGCTGTGTGAACGCCGAGAAGGTGTTCGGTCGTTCATTAGTTTGGCGTAACTTTACACCAAACTGGTGTTACTATCACATCACGACAATTTTGACCGTGTTTGAAAACACCTTTCCAGTGTTACGGTAACACCGATTTAGTATCTTTTTTTTTGTCCAAACTAGTGTTAAATAACACGAAAATCGGGTTAACAAAACCCTATGGCGGTGTGACAATACACCCAAAAGGTGTATATTGTACACCGTTTTAGTGTTTTTTTTTAACATTAAGAAGCGACGGTGTTCTTATAACATCAAATATGTGTAAAGCCCATTGCTGCTGTGTACCCACCAAAATTATGTAAATTTTCACTGTTAACCCTTTGTGTGTATCAAAATTAAACAAACTTGTGATTAATCAATAACTGATGTTTCGTTTTATTAATATTTGACCTAAGAGCTCCAACGTATCCCTGGGGTAGGTAATAATGTGTAAAGAAAGCATGAAATAGGAAATAATAAATAATGAAAAAAAAAAAAAAAAACCGCCCGTCCGCTCTCTTTTTTTTTATAGAAATCCGGACGAGAAACATCTGTTTTTTTTTTTTTTCTTTATTTGGCCTAACAATGATAAACAAGTTATTTATTTATGCCATCACCAAGAATAATATTAGCCCTTGACAACGGGATTACGCTGTTGTTTTTTAAAAACGACCTTTATGCAAATTAACGTGTTACTGGAAAGTGTGGATAAGTAAATAATAGAACAAAAAATTTAATATAAATAATAAAATCGAGGGCAGCTCGATCACTCGATGCTATCTACCAGCAGAGTTGGAAGTTTTTTAGACTAATGCCACGATAAATTTTACAATGAAAGTGATTGAAAAGGAAAATAGATTTATTTTGTACAAAAAGGTATCTTATCAGTGGTCGCTCGATACAATAAAACGCTATCTTCCTAGAATTCCAAAATTCTCGGCTTGATGAGTTACAAATTTTTCTTAAGTATGGGGCTTCGCTGCGCGCTTCGCGCGCTCAAGCTCCGCTATAAAATCTTAATGTTTTTAATATCAATATTTAACAATTATTCGCCGAAGGCGAAGTGAATATTGGTGATTATAACCCACCCATTAATTTTTGATTGATTTTATTGGCTATTTTACGTCACGTGGTATAGATCTCCGGACAGTTGTCACGCAATAACCCCCGCCCGAGTCGATATTTGTCCTCCGACTTTTTCCGTCGAAGAGAAACATAGTCAGCACAAGAATTTCCACACATGTCCAATACTCTCAACCAGATTCCAGTTCACAAAACCTAGAGTCCGATGGAGTCTAGTCGAAAAATTAAATCGGAAGTACAGTCGAGTCCATTTGAGTTAACGGAAGTCTAGTCAGAAGATGAAACCGGAAGTGTTGATTCTCTGAGAGGAGAAGGGTTGGAAAGTAGTCCGATGGAGTCCACTGGATCCATTGGAAACACAACGATTCCGATGGAATTTGCAGGAGTCGGGCTAGTCGGGCCATGAGTCAAAACGAGCATAATCTAGTCGGGCCACATGAAAAGACCGTAGCGAAACAAACATGACGAAAAAAGCGTGCTACATATGAATATACCTCGTTCTTAAATCCATCAGCCGAAACAAGCGCGCTACTCGTTCTAAAATATGTGTTTTCTGGTCATTGCGATCCTATTTCTTTGTGGGCCGTTCTTCGAGGTAAGCAAGCATCCTGTACTTCTAAAATAATTTTGTAACATAACACTCCTTTAAGTTTTACTTCGAAACTGCTGCCCATAGCGTTCAACTTTGTTCCATGTTTTCCTGTTAGCGGGAATTGGTTTTGTCTTTCAGCAGTCCGTTGAGGTGCAGCCATTTGCCGTAATCCAGGTCAAAATAGAACCAAATGTGGCGTTTGGGTGAAATTTTTCTAAGTGTCTCAAAACTAGAACAGGCACTTTTCCATCGGAATCAGTTCGTGTCCGATGGATCCAATGGATTCCATCGGATCGATTTTCTACCCCCGTATCCAATATGGGTGATATTTTTCTAAGTGTCTCAAGACAAGAACAGGCACTTTTCCATCGGAATCTATTCGTGTCCGATGGATCCGATGGATTCCATCGGATCGATTTACTACCCCATTAGCCAATATGGGTGAAATTTTTCTAAGTGTCTCAAAACTAGAACAGGCACTTTTCCATCGGAATCAGTTCGTGTCCGATGGATCTAATGGATTCCATCGGATCGATTTTCTACCCCATGTCCAATATGGGTGATATTTTACTAAGTGTCTCAAGACTAGAACATGCACTTTTCCATCGGAATCTGTTCGTGTCCGATGGATCCGATAGATTCCATTGGATCGATTTTCTCACCCAATATCCAATATGGGTTAAATTTATCTAAGTGTCTCACAACTAGAACATGCACTTTTCCATCGGAACGCGTTCGTGTCCGATGGATAACCTCCATTAGTACACTTTTACACATCT
>JAHPZR010036578.1:12500-24037 GCA_019787425.1 Platygyra sinensis
ACTTGAGCCCGCAAGCAGGGATAGGGATGCATAAAAAGCAGCGCAGTACGTTTCTTGCTGTTTTTTGCTCTGAAGTGGCAATCTGGGAGTACTCCGTCTATTCTCAAACGAGTCTAGTGCGAAAATTTTGAATGCACTCAAAATAATTTCAAATTGGAAGCCATTTATGAATAGGGTCTATATCTCAACTTTAACTAAAATATTGAAATAAGTACTTTTTATTTTAAAGGTGAATTTTTCTCGTTCATTATATTAAATGATTTTCTGACAAATCATTTCAACCTTCGCAGTAATTAATGACATTCTGAGGATGCGTATTTAAGTCTCACTTGGAGCCCAGATATTTCATTTACTCTAATACGTGTAGCATTGAACAATCAGAGCATGACTTACATGTCACCTCCCTTTTATGACTAATAATTTGTGGTAAAAAAGCACTCTACCACTGCTCTTGTGTGTAAATTTGAAAAACTCCTCCACAAGGCCATTCTGGTAACTTTTGGGTGAAAGTCTTTTGAAGACAGCTGAATTTTAAACTTGACGGTGTTCAGTATTGCACATTTCTTTTAACTGCCAAAGACTGTCTGGAAGCGGCTTAAAACTGAAGTGAAATTGTTATCTTAAACCGTCGTCATACCAAGTTCAAAACACCATCTTTCTGTGGGCTTTTCCCACTATGGTAAACTGCACTGGTACAATTACTGTTGTGTCAGATACATTCGAAGTTTGAGCCTTAATTCCTTCTCATTCATTTTCATTCTGTTTCCGTTGCCATTTTCCCATAAATGGTCAGCGTTGGTTACCAACGAGTTAAATGGCAATTTGACCTGACGTATCTTAAAACCAACAAGCGATATCCGGTAAAACGGAGCACATTTGGAGAAACCAGATGGCAAAATTGTTGATAACTCAAATGATTGCTTATACCTCCCGTTTCATAGAAAAACAGCATGGCTGGAAGAAGACTCGCTCGCCATGAAACTAACGCTTTAAAAACGTTTCCTGTTAAAACAAGTTTGCCATGAAAATTGTTTTAGGCAATTTCACATTATATATTTATAATATTGAAAATATGGGATCTGAATAACTTTCGAACAAATTATTCAAAGTTTGATATTCACTTAGACAAAGTTCTGGCAATTACGACAGGTCTGTGTCAGAATTTTTTAATTAAGACAGAGCTAAATGTACACAACACAGCAGACTTGTCAGTTTATAGTTTTGAAAAGACAAGCTGCTAGCATAATTAACAATTATCCTGCGCAATCGCGCGGAATATCGTCTGCTCCTTAGCCGACGAGGCCGACGATATTCCGCGAGATTGAGCAGGGTAATTGTTTTATTATTCAACAAATTGATAACAAAATTTATTTCCAAGCTCGTAACATTTTTAAACTTTTCTGTCTACATTTTTTCACTTCACTTTTTCTTCCCACGTACGAAGCTACGTATACCGCCGGAAATCTGTCACCTACGGATGACCGATATCGAGAGCAACATGACCATATTTGGATAGTGTTACAATTTTTTGAATAATAAGAGCTGTTATGCGTCAATTCCGACTTGTAAAAGACTCTCACTCATGTATTGACGTACGAACCAAAACGTCCAAGCAATGGAAAACTTTACTGTAGACGGAAATTTCACAAGCCGAGGGGAAATGAGCAAAGCATTCACATCAGCATTGCAAATAGGCGTAGTCAAATTTCTTTCAGCCTTCAACATGTTTTTTTCTATTACTGCATCACTGAGCAATGCTCTGATCCTTGTTGCTCTTCATAAGGCGGCTTCTCTTCATCCACCGACAAAGCTTTTTTTCCGATGTCTGGCGATCACCGATCTGTCTGTTGGAGTTATTTCGCAACCACTTTTTGCCGTATTCCTTTTTCTGTCTGCAACAACTGGAATGAATTTGGAATTTATTTTCTATACAGATAAGCTATATAAAGCCTCAAGCTTTGTCTTGTGTTCAGTATCGGTCTTCACATCCACCGCAATAAGCGTGGACAGACTGATAGCCCTGTTATCTGGACTAAGATACAGACTTGTTGTAACATTACCACGAGTTCGCGCAGTTGTCATGTGCTTTTGGCTGATTGGTATTTCATGCGGGTTAGTATTCTTTTGGAATGCTAACGTAGCTTTCACTGTAAGCTTTGCGCTCATAACATCTTCTCTGACAATGTCTGTCCTCTCCTATGTAAAGATTTTTCGAAAGCTTCGACATAATCAGCTTCAAATCCACGCCGTACCACAAGGACAACAAAACGGAAGACAAGCTCCTCTGAAAATAACACAATACAAGAAGTCAGTTTCCAGCGCAATATGGGTGCAGGTGGCACAGGTTACTTGCTACCCTCCGTTTCTTATTGTGATTATGCTCATGACATGTGATCGAATGTCTGCAGGTAAATTTCAAATTGCTTTCGAAGTTACTGCAACTCTTACCTACCTTAATTCATCTCTTAACCCGATTCTTTTCTGCTGGAGGATCCGCGCAGTACGACAAGCAGTCAAGGACACGGTCAAACAATTAAGCTGCTGTAAATCAGCTTAGATCGTCCACTGGATTGAAATCGGTAAAGGACTGATTCATGAACTTTAACTGTGATGAGTACATAGAGAATCTAGTCTTTCTTCACCTAGATGGTAAAAAATGCGCTAAATTGTGTTATTTGTTGAATCGTCTGTAAAAGTTTAATTCTGCCAAATGTACTCAGAACGTCCTTTCGGAAAATGTTTTAAAAGAAGAGTAGACTTAAGAGATTCGCATCACCTATATAATTGTAGTCACAATTTTTCAAAATTTTTCCCAAACTATCGTTAACGTTCCATCTTGCGTGTGTTCAAGAATTATGTCGTGGATATACAACGAACAAAGTATAACTAGTCTACTTCCCCTGGGGAAAATAAAAAAAATTATGATTCCCTGGTTGGTACATGAATGCAAAATAGCAGGTGATGTCACCATAAACGAGTTGAACTTTATGACGCCTTAACGTTTGAGTCAATCTTATTCGCTAATGACAGGAACTATGTATACATGTAAAGGTGTTCTTTCTAGCGTTAGTATATGTTTTTAATTCTGACTTATTTGAATTTTCGGCCGCCATTTTGGACAAGGGTCTATTGAAGAGGTAATCGAGATCAGATACACTATAGTACAGATATAGCTAAAAGTGCCAAGTTAGTTCAGAAATAAAACTGCAAAATTTTATGCCGACTTTTTGTACGAAACTACATGCGTCACCTAATGCGGTGATCTCAGTATCGTTTGGACAAATTGGGCCGGAGAAGCTGACCCTCTTTCGAAAGCGCAATGAAACTAAACCGACTTTTCGGATCGTCAGAGGATTTGTTGTTGTCATGATCAATTCAAGGCCACGCTAATTGTGCCTATGTAATCAGTGGTTGGTTCCGGCAATTCTACTTTTTACAAAAAACGTGGATTACGAAAATGAAAAATGCCTTTAAATTAAGGTCTTTATCTGTATTTTACACTCAAAACAAAAAAAGGACACCTTTTTTTAACTTCGACCCGCCGTTATGAAAACCTGAGAAAAGTGCCCCCTTTTCTCACAAAAAGCGGGACATTTTTAGGATTTGTCTTCGATATAAAGTGAACCAATTTTCTTGAGTAATATTTATATCTCACTATTCACAAAAAAGCGAGAAAGGAAAATTTCTCAAGTTCTTTCAGCTTTTTGCCTTTTTATACAAAGTCGAAAAAAGTCGACTTTGTAACCTTTCTTTGTTTCGACTTTTCGGCTGGCAGCTGTCACCTTGACAGCTGTCAACGTTTAGTCATAGTCTCTCCACTATGATCGAACACAAAGTGTGCAACGCTTGTAAATTAACGTCAGGATTGCTCAGAATTTGCCGCCATTTTTTGACAGCTGTCAGTCGAGAGGCCCGAAGATTGGGATTCCCGTCTTTCTTTGACAACTGTCCGCCAAAAAGTCGAAACAAAGAAAGTTAAAAAAGTCGACTTTTTCGACTTTGTATAAAAAGGCAAAAAGCTGAAGAAACTCGAGAAATTTTCCTTTCTCGCTTTTTTGTGATTAGTGAAATGTAAATATTACTCAAGAAAGTGGAAATTTAGCCAATGGTAAGGAAATTTCCACTGTTCCGTTCGGAACGCAAAAAGAGGACTATCTCTGTAGGCAGTATACAATTTTTGAATAGATATTTTGGAAAATTAGGGTGCTTACCATTTAGCAAAATAATCCTGAAATTTCGGTTGAAAGTGAAATGGAACGGAATTTTTTGTGGATAATCCGATCAGAAATTGCAGACTACCTCCAGAGGTAGACCTTTTTTCCATTCGGAACCGAACGGCGGAAATTTCCTGACCATTGTAAATTCCAGTTCCAGTCTCTCACCAGCCGACAACAATTACGGGAAATCGAATTGGAAATGGTAAGCGCCATCTCGTTTGGTTGGTTGGTTGATTTTGGAGAAATTCTTACCATTATTCATGGGTCGTCCCAACCAGTTTATTCTAACGAGTAGTAAGCATCCTTAGTGTTCCATTTGACTTTCAATCGACATTTCTGGATTTTTTGCTTACCATGTTAAGGCACCAAAGCTCTCTGAGGGTGCGGTTAGACGGGGCTGTAGATGTGGTATAAGAAACCTTTTTACGACGGGAGACGTCATTTAGTGAGTGTTACCAATATTTCCCTGAGGTAAGTTTCCCGTGGTAAATATTTATGGATTCGTTAAAAAGATCACCCAAAGCAACCATGACATTAAATGTGATGCTGTTTTGATGTCCAAGCTATAAGAGCTAATCACGATTCTCCATTTAAATGGTTTTCCTTTCGTGACAACTTTTTAACGTTAGCAAACTCAGAAATCCAGTGTAGCCGTTGGTTGACAAGGGATAGCAAAACTTACTTGTGATTCAGTTTGGGATAATCTACCATGGTAAATGCCATTTACTGTGGTTTGTGTATTTCCCAGTCAGCATACGAAGCTGATCATGCCCCAAAGTATCACGGGGAAGGAGGGGGTGGTGATTGACAGAGTTAAGAGTTACTGAAGTAAACATTTTGCAGGTCAGAGCTTGTCACGCATTTGAGCATATAGAGTTCTCGGCCATCGTAAATCTTTTGCAATTAACTGCCAAAATGTGTTAGAGTCCACGTGCTTCAGGCATGAACATACTAGTTCAGAGACTCGTGACTCGACAAAGAGATAAATGCCGTCTACTTTTATCGGTTTCATTCATCAGCTGAATTATTCGAATCAGTCGCCTGTAACAGAGATGAATTTTGTTTACGATAAAGCTGGATACAGATCAGCAGGCAAGTGCAATTGTCTGCTAAGAGTATTCGTGCTTCCAGCTTTGAACACTGTACGTATGCTACACTTTTACAAATTAGCTTTTCTGTTTTAACATGACCTGTAAATGTGAAGATTTTTGGCAAAAAGTTTGAAGGCGTTAGTTTTTTAACTTGCGAATCTGCAGAAAGTGGCGCCGTCACGCAACGTGTCAACTAGTTAAAAGAAGGAACTCAAATTGCTAATCGTAAATATATCTATAGGATAATACTGAACTTTGCCATTATGTTATATTTGCCCGTAAAACTTCGGTTGTTGGTAGCAATAAACGGGAGTTGAAGTAATGAAATCAGTCAAGTATAAATTTTCTTCCGACAGTACGGCAGACTGCGTGGCGCGACACTATTTACTAGCAATGTATTTTCTGCGGAATTTTTTTTTCGGGATTTTCAAAGGATCAACGCAATTTACGACATTCTTTCAATGTGCAATTGCAGGCAGTGCTGTCCGAGAAGTGGAATTTTGTACGATTGTTATTCATTCAAGAATTCCTTGTATATGCAAACAGAAAGGGAGTGTTTACGCACTAAAATAAATACCCAGCAGCGGCATGGTTTAAAATAAGGTCGGAAGACCTAATCTACTCCCTCTGAATATCCAAAACTAAGAACTACGACAAATCCAGAAATATCTAGACATAAAATATCAGTTTTGCTCTGTGGAAGCTCACAATAAATGTAAGTTGAAGGGTTGTAAAACTTAGTAATGTGTGAGACTGACAAAAACTCAAATTTATTTCCAAGTGTTTACATGTATTTCACTCAACTTTTCGGCGTCGTTTATTATTGAAGTAGTTAATTGCCTACATACGCTTGCTGAGAAATGCAACATGGGTGACAACTATTACAAAATAAAGTGAAAACTAACCTGATCATAGTATTGTTGTGACAAAACCGGCTACGAAAGCCGATAAGGGACAATCCCAAATTATCATAGCCGGCACAAGTCGCTTAATACAATAATAAACGTTAGAATGGAAGGAGACTTCTCCTTACCTTGTAAATTAATCGCACCGAGAAAAGAAGTCGAAATAATTCGCCAGCTGACGACACCCGAGACGAGTAATGGCCGCCACACACAAACACTCATTCCCAGGGTCTCATTCCCAGTGTCCTCTCTCTTCCCAACAGAGACCACGTCACAAACACTTGGCTCTCGTATACAAATAAATAAATAAAGAAATATCGCCGCTCCTGACAAAGTGTGGGGAAATCCCACACAAAAATCGAAAAAAAAAATCTGTACGTGGGAAGTTTTAATTATTTCTCATATACTATTCAAATAGGGTCGAATTGGTACATGGATATATAGGTGTGCGTAACTTAGAAGTTGTATTTTTTAAGGCTAATTCTAGCTGATTTAATGGCATATGTAGCAAAGATCTATCAAATAGGCCTACATATGCTTTGTTAAACACACATAACTTAGATATGATTCTTCAACTTTAAGATCTGCCGATCGTAATGAATCCGGCCAGAATCGCCTCGAATGACTGAAAATCCTAGAAATGCTATGGTCTGAGCAACGCCTTATCTTCAAAACGAGTTCGGTGACCCGCGATTTTTTTACGTTTTTAATCTAATCTTACCAGTCAAAGTTTTTAAAAAAATCTGTACGTCGGAAGTTTTTGGGCCCGAACGTCCTTAATCTAGACTTTTTTTTTTCCAGTTTCTTCCGAGATAGAACCACTGTATTTTTAAGAAAAATATATTTGCATACTTGTTTTGTTAAATGTCTACTTTTATAACACTTGTCTTTTTACCAGACGACGTTAAATAATAACGCTAAAATTCTCTGAAAATTGCCTTACAGTTTTTTGCTCAATCCTACTGACGTTAGTTAATGCCCGGGACGTTAAAGACGTTAAACTTGCATATCGATGACTTGTTAACGTTTATAGTATGGAAAAGGCCTCTCACTTTAAAAAGAAAATAATGGATTTACTGGTATTTACTCACAGATCATCTAAGGAGACCAAATCCTTGAAAAGATTAGAAGATAACTCCCTGATGTTATTGTTACGCAACCATCTATAAGAGGAAGAAGAAAGCGTGTGAAATATTTTACCATAGCAACCAAATTCAACCAAGGTTTTTCTAAAAGCTGGACAAAGTGAAAGAGGTATTTTATGCAGGCCCTATTCATATAAACTATATAAACAGAAACTAGCAAATGAACGAATGGATAGTACTAACGAATAATCCAAAGTGAAAATGCGTGGTATAAGAAACTGCTGTTGATCATCGCCACTGAACTGCAATAGTATTAGTCAAGGTATTATCGTTTGTCTCCCGGCGTACAGTATAGTCTCTTTAGATGTAGACGGCCAGGTTTCGACTGCATGCTGCTTCTTCATTTTTTTCATCAGGTAATTTAGTCGACTGAACACGCGGTATCATAGTAAGGGACAATTTACAGCACGGCCTACCAGCCAAGGGAACCTCGGCACGGTATTAACCATTACAAGAACTAGATCCTTCGCTGCTAGATTCCCCATGTTTACTTGTCATTTGTGGCGTTGCTGTAATGTCGGCATGTAGTGACGAATCCATGCAGACCAGAAACAGTTGGGAAGAGATTGCTCTCTTTCCTATTGTTTGCGCGAAAACAGATATTTCTCGGCGAGAACACTTGCACGACTAATAACATACGTCTACTGTCCGCGTAGTCAAGCACATTAGTGGTGAAAGTTACGAACCATTAACGCAGACACAGGTTGAGAGTTTAGATCGATCATGGGCAGAGGTAGATCTATGGGAAACCTGTGGGGTGTGCCCTCCCTTTTAAGATGACCTTTCGGCTTTTTAAAACTGTAAGACGATGGTGGACCCCCTCTTACGAATCCCCTTCTGATATGGTGAGTAGCTTTAAAAGTTAACAGAGCGCGATTTATTCCTTCTCCTACGCGTGTAATGCTGCAAACCATGATCAAGTTTAGAATTGTTGCTAGATCAAGAGCCCAATCTCTTTGTTCGCCTGTTGAAGTTGAACAAAGGTGATTGTTTTTGCTGTGAGAAAGGTAAGGTTTTCCTTTCAAAGCTGCTAGACAAATCGCAGTACCCACAAAATCAATCTAAGAAAGTGGAACCAGGATGGATAAGCCGCGATGGGGAGTGGCCAATTAAGTATACATAACTATGTAACTGGTGCCAGAAACCAACGTAAATACTGGTCGTCAGCTTGAAGGTCTTCTACGATTAATTTGAAGGCTTATGTGTTCAGGACCCTAACAACAGCGGCAATCAGCTTAAAAATACCTGGTGCTGACTCCATTTTACCCATCGTAGGCTGGGTTCCTAGCGCCATGAGAAAACCTTGGATTTCGGCCACCCTGTTAGCAACAAAGGCTTCTTACTAAAACATCGCGCTAGTCAGACCCTCCGCTAGTAAAGCAGCTTTTTGATGTTTAACAAGTCTTTCCCGCGACAGAGAAACAATATATCACTCCTTAATCGTCAATTGGCCGTGTATAGAAGGCTGCTACACAAACACATGTGAGTGTCGTGACCCATAATGACCTTAGAGATGAAACTCTCATAAGCCCTTGCGGTATGCATAATAACGAGAAAGTGCATTGGCAAATATGACGACTGTTTTTTGTGGATTTACTTTGTTGTTTCTCTCTCGAAACAGAGTGGAGATCCTGTTTTGAAGCCGCTCTATCGGTGAGCGGCTAACAGGCGCCTTGACACAGCTATGTGACTACCTGCTTTTGAAAGGATAAGGCCTAGGATAATGTCGCACCTTGACATTTCAATTGGGATTACGCGTGTACCTTCTCCCACCTTTTCTGCCGCTGTGAAAGGCACGATTCTTCACAACGCAAAGACGAGCGCACTTTCATTCAGCATTGTGGGATAATAGAACAACAAGGCATTTAACAGACTTGAAATAAAGGAACGATTGCTGATGAGGATTAGTGATTCACCTCCATCATCGTAACGAGACGCCAAAGCCATGTTTTGATGATGTCCTTGGTGGTGCTTTTGAGATCGCTAAAACAGTTCTTCTCTGCGATTCAGTAAATGGAGGCAATTTATTCACCTGAGTACGTTCAGAAGAAACAAAAACTTGGCTACTTTGGAATTTGGGAACCCTTTCATACCACTCCATTTAGACAAACAAATTTTAATGGTACGATAGTACAGTGAGATTGTATACTTAAAGAAACACACGTCGTAAGCCTAGAGGAAAGTTCTGTAAAATAATTGATAGATCTTTACTCACAGCCGTGTCACTTTGGTCAAGCCGCGAAAAAGATTATCGTTCAGCTCCCCAAGTTCGTTGTCGGCCAGCTCTCTGTGTCCAAAGGAAATCGAGCCCATTTATCAGTGAATAAGCATTGAAAAGGTATAATTCATAACTATGAGTAAAATAAAGCAGTGGAAAGACCATCCTTTAACTTTTCATAACGCATATTCCCATGTAAACCTGGTTGCCAATACGCTTTTTGTAAATCGTTACTGAAGGTTGACCTAAACGATGGTTGGCTTAGCAATACGGATAGGAAGATGATTAGCGATGCGGTTAGACAGACGTAAGCGTTTAGTATGGAACAAATGAGGCAACTAAAGGCCCATTTACACGGCAGAAAGTTTTTGGCACGGCTCGGATAAAACAGGTTCGCGTACCAAAAAAGATGGCTCGGCACTGGTAGATTTTGTCGTGTAAACGATTTTACCATCTCGAAAGCATTTGCTACTATGGTCACTACGCACCTCTCCTTTTTTTCTCCAATATATAAAACTATGTTCTCTTTATTTTCTCCTTTCTATTTTATTTTAGCTGTAGTTAATGATATAAATAGTGCAAAATAAAGAATCTTGAATCTTGAATCTTGCCTTAGCCGTACCGAGCCAAAATTTTCCCCGTACTCGGACCTACTCGCGAGGTAGTCCGAACAGGGATAAAATGGGTAGGCGTTCCTGAAAATCTAGCCCAGGGGCTCGTTTCGCGAAGCTCCCGGTAATTACTGGGCCTGTTAAGCTGTTCTGTTTTCCATTAAGGATGGGAGTTTCAAAAGTTTTGAAAATGGTGCAGTAAAGTTATCAGCTAAAGAAACAAAACGGACTTCAGCAGAGGTCAGAACACTCCCTACTTTTCTCGAGACGTTGATTTCAAAATATGATTTTGGGCCCGTTAAAGCCCCATTTACACTGCCGAAAAATTTTGGCAAGGCTCAGATGAAAAAAGTACGCGTACCAAAAAAATTGGTTCGACATGAATAGATTTTGTCGTGTAAACTACTTTGCCCCATCCGTACCGGACCAAACTTTCACCCGTGATCGGACCATGTCGACAGGTAGTCCGAGCACGGATAAAATTGGCATGCAATCCTGAAAATCTACAGCCCAGCTCGGGTAAGGTGTGCAGTGTAATCGATTAGCCCTGCCGAACCAACTTTTCACTGATGAGCCTTCGCGCCTTTGGTTAGCACCGATTTGGAAGAGCATGTGCAAATCGACCCGTGAAAAATCTCGCCGGATAGCGTGGAAGGACAAAGATGTAGAGGATTTAATAGTTCAGTTTAGAAAGCGCTAAAACGCCCAAGGAAAAACGGGCTGTTTACAAAAGTGATCAAGTGCAACTGCAAAAGCGAGAACTGATAAAACAATTAACAACCTGTACATCCGCCTTTGTCTATTCTTCTGTAAAGCAGTCGAGAGAAAGTTCGATTTCCGTATTTTTTGCTGGAACACATGCGGTCTTCTTATGAGATTCTAAGACCTTTTCGTCCGCCATGTTACGTTAGCAGCAATGCCTGCGCAGTAGGCAAGAATTGAGTACGCTGGCCGAGATGTTGAGCCTTTTACCCGTACCAAACCATAATTTTACATCGTTTAGCACGGTAGAAGAAAGGACGTGTAAATAACCAATCAGTACTATTATTTTGGGTAAGAGTACCACTTTTATCCGAGCCGTGCGTAAGATTTTCTGCAGTGTAAATGGGGCTTAAGTTACCGGGTCTTTCGAGAAACGGGCTCCAGGTCCGGTAAAATGCTAAGTGTAAACGATTTGCCGTGCTGAACCAAAATTTTACTGATAAGCCTGAGGTGTCTTGACGACCAATTTCGTCCTCGATCCGTGAGACAATGTATTCAAATGCTGTTTTGGACAAGCGAAAGTTATCGTACCACTCCTTGTTGGTGAATGCCGTTTCTACGACCTGAAACCCTTGATCTGTGCATCTT
>JAHPZR010036580.1:12500-13901 GCA_019787425.1 Platygyra sinensis
TTTTGAGCAATTACTGCTCTAACTGCTCTACCCCCTTCATATTTATGATTTATACCGATACAAACCCAAGGGGTTTTGTTGGGGCAAAAATGTTACATTTATGGTGGCTGCTATATAGTTTTTTTTTTTGGCGCGCGAAAGCGCCATGGGTAACAAATGGCATGACCGCGCGCAGAGTTCAGTATTTATAAAGAAAAGAAAAACAACAAAAATAAACACGCCGGCGAGACCGTGTTGTAATCGCGATTTCGCGTCTTCACGTTACCACTTATCTATTGCGGTCCCCAAACAAAACTTGTTCATAAAAAAAAAATAAAAAAAAAAAAAAGGATAAAAACGGCTTGAAATGTGTTAAAAAGTTCACTTCTTTCGGGACTTCCGCCTTGGACGTGGCTTAAACTTTGAAGCCTACTCTTGCCGTACTTATCGACGCCGACATGGAGGGAAAGAAGATCGTGGATCGTAAGAGAAGGAAGTCGCGAGTGGTCACAGGTGCACTCTTTACGATGGTCGGAGGCTTTGCTTTGAGTCCCTGAGTGATGAAACACAGGAAGCAGCCGGAGTGTCGCTGCAGAGGGGCAACGGGCACCGGAAATGAAACCACCATTGCGTGCACGAAAAGGTCGGTTTCTCACGACAGAAAATGATGTCGAGTGGGTAAAACCGGAAGCGAGGACTTCGTGGGATAAAGGAGTGGAGGGCAAAGAGGAAAGTAGACTTTCCAAAGGAATGGTCCGAGGATTGGTCCCCACAGAAGAAAGAGAGAAACCCGTTTTAAGTCAGGTGTCGTTTAAATCTTGTTTTTCACTCTACGTTGCACGCAAGCAACACCCTAAAAGCTCTTTGTTTATCAAAGCCCTACTTTGCCTTGAATAGAAAAAAATGTTTTTTTTTAAAAAATAAAAAAAAAAACCAAAAAAAAAAATTCAAAAAAAAAGTTTTATAAAAAGAAAAAATAGACTTCTCAATTTGAACTTTTGGTATTTACAACCCCAGCGTTGTTCATAGCACATTATGTGTGTACGTCAACAATGAGTATTGGATTGCCTGAAAATTTTGAAAATTTCAAATTCTAAAATCTCCTACAAATGTTTTGTTACCTTTACAAACCCAATAATATAAACGTCTTGAATTTTTGTCAGAAACAAACAAAGAAGGAATATCTGCCTTCCACATGGAAACAGAATGTTGTCAGCACAGTAAAGGCAGGTGGGAGAAGGGACATTTCTTCTAGCCCAAAGAAAATACAGCTAACAGAAAAGTCAAAAATGAATTCTCAAGTTCCATGGCGAGTAACACTGCAACTTTGAAGGCTATAAAATTAACGAGGTCTCCAGAAAACAGCTATAAGGTTTGATTATGACATGTTTATCATTCAATACATTTCAAGCCATCACATAT
>JAHPZR010036583.1:2500-5000 GCA_019787425.1 Platygyra sinensis
TGCCCACGTCACGTTTTTAGCGACAATTCTCACATTTCTTTTATCTTACAGCTATAACAGCTGCATTAATCGCTACGTATTTGTTAAGAAGAAAATTAGACATAGTATTTGTGCTTAATTTTATTGACGGATAGGCTCACATTGTTACAAAATAAAAATTTTTCAGAAGTCATGCGAGCCTTAAGACGGCGAGTTGCCGGAGCTTCCGGGAAACTGTTTCCCTGAATAATTGTTAAAGATCGAAGGTTTTGCAGTCTATCTCCGCTCGGTCGAACTTTCAAATAATAAACCGTAGGCCCTGTCTCCTGCATCTTCGATGTTATGGTTAGCAGGGTAAGTAAAAGAACCCACGCGCTTATCGTAAAGAGTAGGGCATGAAGTTGCCGGTGTTGTGGTCTGGCCTTTGTTGTTATATTATACTGTGAGATGCTCGGAGATATTAGCTGCGATAAAGCTACTCTAAAATCCGAGGGTAAATAAAGTATTCACTTCACTTCAATACGATGGGCAAAGTCAAAGAGAAGTAAACACGCTGGTTTGATGAACACGCTTGTTTAATTCTGTGGCAAACAGGTTCGATTTGTGTTTTGATTTGAACACTGGATTTGCTCCAGTGGTTCGAATGATAAACACTCAGTTCTGTTCGGAAATGCTGCCCGACTGAACCTTCAGTTCGATATGCTAGATTTGAACACCGGAATTGCTCTTAGTGGTTAAAACGCTGCCCGACAGAACTTTCAGTTTGATCTGGATAAACAGAGAAGGCATACATACACTGTTTCGATTCATGAACACGCTTGTTCAATTCTGTGGTGAACACGCGGTTTCGTGTCGATTTTGTACCTTGCACGCTGGATTTGCTCTTGTCTAACATACAGTTTTCCTCAATATTCGATTCGCTGGTTCGGTATGTTCTGAGACTACAAAATTGTTCACAGTTGAATAAAGACAACAGCAAAGAAAACACTCGCGCTTCACAATGACCCTTCCACATCAAAAACAAATCAAACACAACCTACCCAAACAAGTCTAGATGTAACGCACCAGCTGATTGGCTAAAACTACAATGGCTCGAATAGTTCCGTCCTTGCAATTGGCTAAAACCGGGGGTCTTAGACCTTACACCTTACACTTACATTACACTTACACTTTTCGGTCGCCGATCGAGATTTTTTTTGCATACAGCATTCTTCGCGCGGCACTGTTCTCTGCCGCCTCGCCAGCCGAGCGTCTTCGCTCGGCTGGCTCGTTGGCAATAAATGATCATAACTATCTATTTATGTTAAACTGCAGAGCACACTATGAGTCTGATCACTGGATTTTAATTGCAGAAATAAATTTCTGTAGACCATAATAAACGCCTGGTCCCACGAACAAAAATGCTGTGCATTTTCCCCAAAGCAGGTTGTTTTCATGCCACTTGCATATATAGTTGTTTGCCCAGTATGTTTTATTGCAATACGGTAATCAATTTATAACATATAGGGCAAAATTACTGAATTTTCATTGGCCGAGATAGAGGACTCTTTAATTTTCATTTCATCTAAAGGACAAGTTTGATTGAAAATGATTGGTTCTCAGGTCGCTAGGCAACTCTAAAACTGATTTGTTCTTGATCGTTTCCACGTGGCGTCATCATGTTCCAAAAATTCTAAACTAAAGAGCCACCAAAGTTTTTATCCTCATCATAAGAGGTGTTAATTTTATATTTGTTGACGTGTCAGCTCGATAACGTGCTTCGTTTAGAAACCAGCGGTGGCGAAATATATATACCTTTTCTAGAAATCAAATCTTAATAAAAGTGCTTGACTAAATGTTTCTTGGTTCAGTTCAGATGACCAGTGCACTAGATAGCCAAAGTAAGTTCCAGACGTTTACAATGTTTTTCGGCCGTCATTATATTGGTTAATCACGGAGCTAGACCAACATGGCGACTGCATACTGGGCTCGGTAAATTTGCGCAAAAAATATCGACGGATATCTCAAGTTTGGAAAAACTGGCGCACAGACCCATAAGTTAAAGAAGAATTGCGTGACAGTGAAAACGTTCTATTGTTTTGCAGCAACGGCGTCTCATAAAGAACTGCGGTAAATGAGCGAAATCCTAAACACTAAAAACACAAAATACTAAAAGAATGTTTTTAAATGATGAAGCCAAGAAATGGCAGATCTCGTAAAAGACGCTACAATGAAAATGAAGGAGAACTTATCATTTAAAGACGTCTATTCTCACGCAGTTGACGTTAACAGCGTTAAGACTATGATGGTGAAAAAGAGTTACAGTGAACCGAAGAGCGCAATAAATGTAAAAATTCTGATCAGTTTCACTGACCAAACAACGTAGCGTCAGCCCTACAGGGGGCGTGTTCAAAACAAGAAATAGTGAAATAAAGAAATGGCACACTCATAAAGTTATTGAGAGCTGACCATATTCAAGTTGGCTGAATGTTTAGGCAGTACTGGACGCTATTCAGGCTAACCTGAGCGCTATTTAGGCTAA
>JAHPZR010036585.1:5000-74846 GCA_019787425.1 Platygyra sinensis
ATTACAGACGGCAGATCCAATACCGGCGGTGACCCCACCTTTGATGCCATGCTATTGCGTGACAGCTGTGATTTCGAGATCTATACTATTGGCGTGACAGACAGTGTGGATGAACAGGAGCTGCGAAGCATTGCTTCCGAACCCTTCAGGACACATGTCTTCCTGCTTAAAAACTTTGAAGATCTGACCAAGCTTAAAGAGCTGATAACTGCCAAAGGAATTGGTTAGTATCCAGAAAAAGCAATTACTTTGACTTGATGTTTATTGCCTGGTGCTTTTGTTTTTTGTACTCGTAATGTTTTGGAAAATCGTTAACCTCTTCGTTGCACATAAGTTTGGATATTGTATGATGTCACTATTGCGGTGTATTGCACTTATGTCCAGTATTGTTTAATTAGTACTTCATATTTGGCAGAGTTTTTTGACATTTTCATGTAACTTCATATTTGACAGAATTGTGCGTGTTTTGATGACTTTTTGCCAACGAGGACACTCTGTGATGCTTATCACAAGGAATTTGAATCTCATTAACGTTCAAACCTGGACATATCTGGGGTATATAACTACTAGACTAGGAGACCGAGTTTTGTATGAAGTACTTAAAGACACTGCGAGGGCGAATAATACAATGTTTGGTAGACACACGTAAAAGCTAGAGGCTTAGGTATTTTTCAGCCGGGACTACAGAATCATTTTCCTTTCCAAGACGAGCGAACGCGATCGTGTTCTATTAGCGTATTAAAACGGAACCAGTCAATGATGAGAGAACCAAATTGTAGACACTCTTATTCTTCGGGCATTTCAACTTGAATAAAAATAACAGACAAACTGCGGTTATAAACATAACCAGACAACGGATGTTGTAAAAAACTTTCATTTATGAACTTGACGTTTTGTATGCTCCAACATACATCTTCAGAAGTAACGGTCACCGAAACTACAATTAAATCTAAACACGAAGACTAATACCAATTAAGGAAAGTGATGACAATGAAAAAGTAAATGAAAATAATTAGAGTTAGTTAAATCTGCTGGAAAAATAGAAATGGCTAGTAGAGAAGAAGTTTCTCACTGCCAACATTTTCATTGAGCGCTGGTTTTAAATCGCAAATCAACAAGGTTTCCTTAAATTTACAATGTATATTAGACTGTCCAGTAGCTAAAATGTCAAAGTGATCCCATTTAATGCTATGGCCAGTTGTTTGGGTCATATGATCAGAAATGGCAGAAGGATGGCTGTTATTGTTCAGCACTTTGAAATGTTCCGTTTTCCTGTCATGTAATCGACCTTTTGATTTTGCAAGTCGATCAGGAAAACTTTTCACGACGAGTGTCCACCAGAAGGTTGTAGACCATAGTTTATTGTAAAAGCAAAAGAAACATTTAAGACGGAATCCGCCAGACGTGGGAGTAACAAGTGGACAAAAATCTTGTACCAAGATTATTTACATTGTATTGCAAACTTCTGTAGGGCTCTTTTAATTATCTTCTCAAAACAATTCATTTCTAGCAACACCAAACGTCGAAAACGAATGTTGAACTTCGTATGAAACGCTTAAAAGTTTTGGTGAAATGAAACTGATGATGGAATTTTGCCTGTGTTTCCACAAAATCACTGAACTTTGAAATTTATTTTCTCTCGTTCCCGTGGGAAATTATTTTTCGGTGTTACTTCAGGCAATTATTTATGTATTTAGCTTTAAAAAAATGTAAAAATGACTGTAAAATATTTAAAATTACTCTGGTACAGATTTTTGTCCACTAAAACCTGAAATTGCTCCATCTTCTATCGGATTTCGTCTTAATTATTTTACCTTAAGTCCTGGACAAACGCTGGGTGGCCAAACGGACTCGCAAGTTTCCTCGCAAGTACACCAAGTTGCAAAAAAAAGACGTTGCAAAGCAGAATATCCTCTATTTCATTGGCTAATCGTAGATCAATGGACGTCATTCAACTTGCGTTGACTTGGGTTGGCTGGCCAAACGGTGAAAAACTTGCTTTGACTTGCGTGCAAATTTGATCTCGACCAAAGTGAGCGCAAGTCATCACAAGTCAACGCAAGTTCATGCAAGCCCTGGCCAAACGGAGTCGCAAGTAGACCCAAGTTTTCAACTTGCGTCTACTTGCGACTCCGTTTGGCCAGGGCTTTACTACTAACGGATATATCTACTACTGATTTGAAGGATACTTTTTAATCCTTTGATTTGTTTATGTTTAGATTACAGTGAATGTGGCATAGCTGGAGACACACAGATGAGAAATGACGACAGAAATAACTTCAGAATCGTAGGAGGCCGTGAGGCTAAACCAGGAGCCTGGCCTTGGCAGGCAGCTGTCTACGTAAAAGGCCAGTTTCGTTGTGGCGGTGCTCTTATTAAAGAGAACTGGGTGCTAACTGTGGCTCATTGCTTTTTTCACGATGGAAAGGTGGAGCCAAGAGACGTGCTGGTTGTAATGGGTAAGAAAAGAACAGTTCTTTCTGTTTTAGATGGACTGCGATGCGTCGTCACCGAATTTATTAAGGAGCTCAGCACAAGCAAAACTCTAGGAAACACACGTTACTTAAACGAATTGCATTAATTGAATAAAAATTAAGTTTTATATCCACATAAAAACGAACATAGCGGCTTGTCTCTATATAGCTAGATCCCGACCAAGATCCAATTGAACATAGCCTTCTCAAAATATGACTTACCGAGATATTTGATGTCCAAAAAGCAAGATTGTCAGCAATCCTTTGCCAAAACAATGCTTGGTTTATCTATGTAACTGAAACTCCGCTTCACGGCTCATCTTCTAACACTGCTACATAATTATTAAGACCTATTAACGACTCTTGACGCTTATTTTTTGCTAGGTGAGCACGAACGATTCCTAGAAGAGGGAAGAGAGCAGAATAAACGAGCCAATAAGCTCATCCTTCATCCAAATGCTAGCTTGGCAAATCTGGGGGACGACTTGGCCCTAATTCGCTTGAAGCACGAGGTGAAGCTCTCGCCTTTTGTCAGAACAGTGTGTCTACCCCAACCAACGGACGTGTTCTACGTCAGACCGGGCAAGTCTTGCGTTATAACAGGTTGGGGGTCTTCTAGAAGGGTAAGTGTAGCATAACGCAAACTAATATGTAATATATCGAACACCAGACGGAGTGTTTCATTGGGATATCCAAACACCGAGAAAAGAGTTGAAAATACGACGCGCAGCGGAGTATATTTTTGAGGAAATTCGAGGTGTTTGGATAGCCGATGAAACACTGTCTCGAGTGTTTGATATATATTCTCAATCGAGGAGTAAACGGAAAGATAAAATCGTTAACCTGCAGCTCAGGTGTATTTTGGACGCGCGAGTGCACATTTTCGTATTAGGCAACCATCTTGGATTTGGTAACTGTGGAGGATTCGGCGAGGAATTTCCCGAGGGAGTTGGACCTCGCTAAATTTTTGAAAATTTAAGGTGGCTCTGAACCCCAAGTACAGAATTTTTTTAAACTTTGCCTAAAGTTACATCTTATCCTGCTTATCAAAATTCTACAGTAAGAAAAATTTCACCGTGTCGTTTTTGAAATATAAGCGCTTAAAGCTGAGATTAAGGGTGTTTTTAGCAGGTCATAGTGTTGCTATGGCAACCTATTGTGCCACAAAAATAATGCCAACGTGTTCTGCAGTGATTGGGCAGTGTTTTGATACCATGATTGTAGCATCAATTGATAAGGAGTGGTAATTATGATCCAACAAAATCTACGCCTTGGAAAAGTGCTGGAAACTGTTTTGAGCCACCTTAAGTCGTCAAAGTCTATGCTAATTAAGACCGGGTATCCAAATCTCCTTCACGGTTGTGATTTCCTTTGTTTTAACTTGAGATGCATGATTAATGAGTTTGAGAAGGTAGAAGCTTGTCTAGGTCTGTATAAAATCCAAGACACCCCGAGCAACGTCGAAACACACTCTAAATAGATAACGCTAAACAATAACACCTAATCCTACACCTCATCTTTAGCTAGTCTTGTTTTGAGACGCTTTGGGATGTTTTAGCCTGCGTCACAGATACAGCAAAAACCCACGTGTAGGCCCGGGGGGGGTACTTGATATATCCCTGGGTGGGGAGGTGCGGCCCGGCCCCTCATACCCTGACCCTGTTTAAGACAAATATCGCTGATTTTCCTACCCTGTTTAAGACAGAATTCCGATTTTTGATACCCTGTTTAAGACATAGATTAAAAGTTGCGGTTACAAATTGTGTGGCTTTCTTGTTGTGTAATCAATGGAAATTTAATGTACCTGGTATCATGCCAAGTCAACGGAACACAATAATAATTTACAAGAGCTTGTAAAAATTTTGCCATTTATCGTCCAAGAAAAGATATCCCATTAAAGACAAAAATTGATGAATCGATACCCTGATTAAGACAAAAAATGACAAATTCGATACCCTGTTTAAGACAAAAATCCCGAAAAACATACCCTGGCTGGCTGCACGTCCTCATTAAGCCCTTATAAGGGAGTACCCCCCCGGGCGTGTAGGAACCTAGAGTTTTTGAAGTCTGGCAAAATAGGTTCTTGTGTTTTGCGGTAGTAATTGGCATTTTGGGCTACGTTCTTAATTAGGTTTTTAGGTTCTATCAAAGAGATCTAGTTGCTGGTTATCAGAAATAGACAAAAACTTGGATGTGGTCCTAAAAATCAGTGTTTATTCATAACTGTATTATGATAAGCCCAACGCAACTGATTACGGAATGTATATGTAGTGGTGTCTCTGTATATTGTAAGGACTTGCTTGTAACACTCTCAAACTCCCACTTCTTGGTTAAAATGTTTCAGATCACAATTTGACTGTACCCCACTTTATAACAATCTTCTTGATCTTGCTTGGGTACACGGGCTCTTATATTTTTGGGTATTAAATTGGCAGATTTCTGCCGACAGGTCCTTAAGCCATAAGATTCTTACACGATGGTTTTCATTGTAGTCTAAGTGGCCTTTATAGATCGGAATAGCACTTTATCGAGCTATGACGTGGACGCTGCTCACGTGGACAGCAGCGGTGTTACACGTCTGATTTCATTCTCCATGAAACCATCCAACGACTTACGTGGCAACGTTATGTATGCTGAAGGACTGGTGACAATATCTTTAAATAACTTGAGGGGCCAGTTATCTTGCGAATAAGGGAGGAATGACCTTTTTTAGAGCTCTTACGTTTTTCATGATTTCTCCAGGTTTCTCCGGATGATCTGGCTGGGCCTCCAAACGCCGTGCTTCAGCAGATTCAACTTAAGTTTGCATCTCACAAGGATTGCCGTGAAAATGCCACCAATGCTGCCGCAATAAATGAAAAAGTTGTCTGTGCGGGGAACTCTAGTGGAGAGAAGGATGCCTGTAAAGGAGACAGTGGTTCACCTCTTGTGGTGCGTTTAAGCGTTAAAGCTTAATTAAAACCCGTGACTAGGAAATACGTTTTGTCGTATGTATTTTCGTCCACCGTTCACGCTAAGACACTGGTTAGGAGGTCTAGTTTTGATTCTGAGAAATAACACTGTATTTAACCTTTTGGCGAGGATTGAGAAACCCTCTCACCAAATTTGAACTAGCTCAAATTTGACAACTCGGCAAGAGTTTGCGTTTTCTTGGGTCTTTTAATGACGTTTTTTAATTGACCGGCGATGTGATTTGAGGCAAACCTTCGTGTCTCGATGTTGGTCAACTCTTGTAATGGTATTCCTAAACGTCTTTCTGTTCCTGCAGGTCAGACGTTCCACAGATGACAGCTGGGCTGTGGTTGGTTTATCGAGCTGGGGACAGGGTTGTGCAACTCGGGGAAAGTTCGGTGTGTACACGCAACTGAAAAGTCACATGCGCTGGATTCAACGAAGAATCAAACCCAAGAAAAAAGATAAGGACAAGAACAAAGATTAACTAGTGTAGCGGCTGATTTGCATGATAGTGCGACTGAATGATAGTGCTGCAGAATGTATTTTATTGTAGATCGAAAGAAAAAGAGATCACGTTAAACCCTGGGCTCTCACAGCGTAAAGTAAACGCTTTTCATCATATTATGACTGATTAGAAAAATGACTTTTCATTAGCTTTTCACCTTTTTTTATCTATCCTGGACATAAGTGCTGCATTGTAGCCAAGTCACTGAGAGTAGGGCACACCCTACACAGGAGCAGCATTGTAGTGCTTGCAATATTTGTTTTTTTTTGTAAATTAAACTTAAAGTACAGTAAAATGCTATGTCTTGAACGAACCTTTCCATATCACAATTACCTAAAATGGCAAATTAAGGGAATAGTTATTTTTGATGTTTAACTGCTCCAACTATGCTTCTCCTGAAGAAGACCTAATATCCAATGATGATGATGATGATGATGACGATGATGATGACGCTGAGGACGATAGTTGAAGATAAACAAGAAGCAAAACACCTTAATAGAGCAATCATATTCAACGTTTCAGACTTGAAACACTATCGACTGCCAAACACTATTCACTTGATTCTGAGGATAACTTCCGCTTACGTAGACGAAACGTCAATCACCCGCCCTCACCCAGACGATCACACCATACGAACTACAAGGGATGAGATTTTTTTATTCAAATATATTTTGTTCGTAATTCGTTCCTCTGAGCGGCAATTAATGGCGATCTTCGAATGTTTGTGGTGTACTAGGTCACACGAGGACAAGGAAGTCCTGCTATGGTGAACGTCAATTATTTACACCCAAATTGCAACAGTCGGGATTCTCTTTATCATCCACTGACGTTTTACTTTGATTGATTCGGAGGTCACCCTTTATCCGTGTTCTTTTGCACTAGAGATTTGTCACCTGCGCTTTATTTTATGACCTCTATCCCGACTCTTCCAGCTAGCCTACACTAGAATCCACTGAAAAATAAAGAGAAATATGACTTTTCTTTGTATCCTATGGGAAAAAAGAGGAAAGAAAACTACGGTTTATATCCATGTGGTTGATTACTTAGGGGCAAGAGTAAACATGTACATGAGGATGGGAGTTACTTCCCGAGCTCTATATCGCCGTAGGTATCTGTGGACCTGTTGCCACTTTAGTAACTGAGGCTCTCGTCTTACTTACAATGTCACTGACTTTGAATTCGAAAAAATAACCGGCACACCTTTTAATCGGTTTTCGTCAAGAGAGGACTTTGGCGACCCCACAACCTCTTTAACTTAACAGATCCACTTGTTTAAAATGTACAAGATAAGAAATATTAAAAAGTTCACCTCATAAGCTTCCAATACTTCCGTAGTCATAGGCCGGGCTTGCAGGACACTTTATCCAAGTCTCGAATCCTTTCGATCTTCGAAAAGAGAACTATCTAAGTCGATATACACATTAAATTGGATAAGGGCATTTATACCATGCTACACGAACATGGTAAGCGTAGCGTAATTTTTGTGGGCGTCTTTATAATTTATTACGCACCGTAGGCTCGATTACCAGCCGCTGCTCCTTCTTACCCTGAAAGCACTCTCTGGGAGCAAAGTAAACCAGACTCGAGAGAGTGGCGGAAATCGAGCCTAGCCACAATGAAATTGGTTAAGCATTTTTTTTTGACAGAGTGCCCAAAATGATTGTTTGCAATGATCTTGCATCCGCTGAACACATGTACAACACATGTTATAACCAATCGGAATAAAGGCAGTTGTGCACGTGACTACGTTTCATGCAAGGCCAGTTTACGAGAATATTTAGAAAGCGTTCTATACTGAAAATGACTATAAGATAAACCAACAAGAACCAAATAACTTACTTTCCACTTGAATCGCTAAACTTCTTACAAATCATTCTGCAATCTTGAATGTCCTGCCGAACGTGTTCTAACAGTGCCTCATGCTGTTTGTTCAGTTTTTGGAAGAAAGTTAATCTCTTTTTTATTCTGTTTGTCGTGTCCTCGTTGATACAGTTTCTGAATGCGTCAAGCCTTAGCTTCTCTTTTTCTATTAACAAGTCTTGTTGTCTCTGTGCCTCGCGAAACTTGCTCAGTAAGCCCAGAATCTTCTCACGACATTCTGTTCCTTCATCACCGTTCTTTGCCAGCTTTTGCCAGTTATGTACTTCGGTCCTAACTTGCACCTGGGAAAATTGCAAATTATCTTTAGCTGGAAAATTGCAAACCTCCTCCTTTGTGGAAATTGCGAGTTCTAGATGAGGCTAATTACTGGGCATTGAACTCGAGTCACGGAGTTCCTTTTTTACCTATGCGCTACGTGGTAAGTTTCCCTAATTAACCATATTCTGTCATCCTACATTGTTGTAAGTACAAATTAATGTATAGAGCGCCAGGGACGCAAAAGTGTTTCGAGGAAAATATACTTGCACTACTGATGCATGTGTATATCCATAAGAAAAACCTTCACACTTCTTCTCTTCCTTCTTTTTACTTGGGAAAAACGTTTACGGCACCCACAGAATGTCTAAATTTGGCGAAAGAAGCCAAGCTGCTTCAATGTACATAATGTGCGGATCGGTAATATAGGTGCAGATGCTCTGTGTTAATCTGGTCATCTATCATTTTACGAACCAGTTAAAAAGTTAATTTTCTTGTACCTGTAAAATTTTCTTCTGCTCTTGATAATGCTGGCAAAGCTTGGTGAAGTGTTCAAACTTGTAGTCAGGAGGAGATTGTGCAGCGGGTATTAGCTATTGTACATATAAAAAAAACACAATATTTAGATTGTTCTTGCAAGGGTAATTAGGTAAACTAACGGCAACGTAAGGAAGGTATCTAAAGGTATCGCTCCAGACTTCCCAAAACGAAAATAAAAATTAGATTGGCTAGGAGTGCATCATGATATGCACGGAATACTGCAGGTACATGGTTATCTGACCAGAAGGTTAGTTAGTGACAAAGACTTATAAGGCCTGTAAGGAATGAATTGTTTCCATTGACGGAGTTAAGGTAATTCCCTTGAAATTGTTCTACTATCAAACTTTTTTTGAAACTTGGCGTAATGAACATTCATGGTATAAACATAATAAAAATGCAATAAAAAAATGGGGTCACCGTGCTTGTTTACGCGTCAGCAGGCTCTAAAAATGGGGTATTTTTACTGGTTGCGTGTTAAAAGTTCGAATCACCTTCATGCAGAATTAAATCTTGGTTACTTGAAAGGCACAAAGTTTTGTCTTGAAAGTAAAGCTTCATTTATTGGCATAAGCAGTATTGTTTCATTTAAGCCGCTTTTGATTGCCTGGTTGCGGGAATATGGCACTTTTTCGGACAGTTCCGTGGTTAACTTGAAGTCCTCGCCTTGGCCAAAATACACCCAGTTGGGAACTATTTTCCAAAAAAAAATCATGTTCTACTATCAAACTTTTTTTCCTCCTCAAATATGTTCTTCATTAGACTGTTCTTAGCAAATACCTGGAAAAAAAATCGGGGGTCACCGTGCTCGTTTAAGAGAAAAGGAGAATTTATTCCGTTATCGAGCTTAGTTTGAGGGAAATCTCTCACGTTTTGCACGTGCACGCGCTCATGTGCGCGCGCTGATGACGCGAAAATCGTGCGCAGTAGGGATGCGCAATGCAATACTAAGGAATTACCTTAATTAAGAAATAGCCACACGTCGTCTAAATGCAGTTGTTTAGAGAAGGATCATCACAAGACCTTGAGTAACTACCTAGGGATATGAGATGCACGGGTGCAAGCCTCAGGATGAAATCAAGTCTATAACTATGACCTCGTTTACATGTAAATCTGTACTTGGTAGGTCAGAACGTGTTGTAGGATGGAAACTAGTTTCTTGCAGGACTTACTTCAATTCGTGATTCGTGAGAATTTCCCAAGACATCAAGGAAAACTTACCAGTGTCACGGTTATATCACAGTAACAACATTAATCTCAAAATACATGCAGACAATGACGTTACGACACACGTGAAACACCTGTCCACACAACATTGATGGAAGCTGTCTTCTCCTTGTCTTGTCATTGGTCAGTTAGTCAGTCACAGAATGAACATAAAAATGGCTGCAACACACAACTTCAAAACACACATTGAGAAACAAACAAAACAGAACACAGACGCGTTTACGATCATGTGAGCTTCAAAGTTACTCTAAGGTATTCCACTAAACCTATTGAAGTTAAGGAAATAAGGCTCTTAAGGCTGATCTCCACCAATGCATAAGCATAAATAAGCATAAGCATAAGTCCACATACGCAGACTCAGTAAGACGTTGATAATTAGCGCCTTTTCCCAACAAAAGCTGCTACTTAGCAACACCTTACGGCGTGTGTCGCTTATGCTCAAGCTTGCGCGATAAAAAAAAGAAAACGATCCATTAAGGCACTTGCAATTTTGGGCAAATTTTCCAATATACACTCGCATTCATACGATTACCCATACTAACTTTAGATGTCATGTTTCTGAATGTGAGACACGCCGAATTTACGAATTTAATTCAATTGGAATTAGCAGATAGTAACTAAATTAGCAACAACTTCTGTAAACCGGTGCTTTTAAAAGCTCAAATTTCAACTAGAACTTGGAATTAAAATAACATAGGCAAACGGACAGATCTGCTACGACACTGGAGACAATAACAGAATGCATTTTATGTTGATAGTAATCTTGATATAAATCTCGCGATAGGTGAATACAAAGCCGATTATGAAGAAACTTTTAAGGGTTACGTAGGAAGACTGTCAAGCCATAACATTGTAATGGTAAATTAAAATGACAACAAGAAGGTCATGTATGTCGAGTTTGGTTGGTAAAATTAGCAATATTTTGAGTAAACCAGCCACTAACCGCATTGTTGTTTTGTTTTACTGGTGGCAGTGCAGGTGGCTTATTGGCCAAGCCCACCGAGCTCATTGTGGTTCCCATGGCAACCTGCCTTGGGCTTGGTTTTAGAAGTGTTTTCCTCCAAATTATTCCCTGAGAAGTTCAAATGCAAAGTTATTAGATATTTTAGAAAAATAATTCGAAGGTATTTCTTACAAGTATATTATGTTTTGAGAATTTCCTTTATTATTCTGCGCGAGAATTGGTCTGCATAGCTTGCATTTCTGCAGACTGGTCAAACTCGCAAAACTAACACCTGCTTTGGAATTAACGCTGGGGCGTATTTTTGGATTAGGTTTTTACAAAATGGCTGCATCTTTGGCCAATTCAGGGTACTTTGGGGAAAAAAAACCAAGCTTTACTCGCTGGTTGTTTAAGCGATCACTGTTCTAAACCCTTAGCGGATTCCAGAGAATATTGAAATCTGCAGGTCGCAGAAGTTACGTATCTCCTGGAGAGGTGTTGCTGAATTTTCAAGCAGTGTAAGAACTTTTTCTACTTGCCACAAGCATAACAAGGACTGCTGGAGGGTTTGACGGTATTAAAAAATTAAAACCCCAAAAATGTGTAGCTAACTTTAAACTATTTAAAAGCCTTCAAATACAAGATTTAATCTGCGCAATGTCCCTTCAGGTACCCAAGGAATCCTTGCGCAAGTTTCAAAATACAAATTTAAAGGAAGCTTGCAGTATTTTTCTAGCAGGCTTTGCTCACCTGAGTATGACAGTGTAGTTTGTTTGGTCTATATCTCGATAACTGTTAGTTGTTAAAACTTCACGATGTGCAGGTCTTACGTTGCTCGGCGGCTGAGTGTTCAGGTTTTGCGATAGTTCTTCTCTATTCAAGTCGAGCTCTTATTTCCCCGTTGTTATAGCTGATAACTGTTTGCTGTTAGGTTTGGAACTGAATAGATGCATTAACGCAGCCTGGTGATATTAAGTCATTGTGCCAAAGACGTGCGGTATTGACTGCAAGGTAAATACGCCCTGTAGTGTCAGACCCATTACACCACATGGGCAATACAGTTTATCGAGAAGGGCGAGCCCGTGTCAGCGGTATGATTAACTAAGGTGTGGCTTTCTGGCAACCAGCCGATTTATATTAGCAGTCGTTCCTTTTCAGCAGAAAAATTACACAGTTAATTTGTTTTCTCTTTACTTAGATGCAAGGAAGTGAGGACAATGCAGACAAACGAGACAAATACGCGACTTAAATGACCCAAGACCGACCAATTAGCAAATTCCTCCGTCCACTATAATTACATTGTCAGTTAAACAGGTATTGAGAATACAAAAATACATTTAAGATTCAGTAGATTGCCAATTCTCAAAACATGCTCTCAGCAAACAACTGCCAATCTGCAAGGGAAATTAATTTATTTCAGTTGAGCTCGGAAAGACGGAAAAGAACACTTTGAATTATTTAGGGAAGCACAGACAGCATCTCGTTACTTTTATAGGTTCTCTGTTACGAAGTGTTCATTGCGCCTCTGAACACCGACATTGCTGCTGTTTTTTTAATTGTTGGTAAAATTTTGAGTACCTTCAGAGGTTTTTTTTTTCTCGTTTTTACTGGAATGATTGGAAAATCACTGTACCATTTGCTTTTTCACGGCACTATTCAGGCTTGCTTACAGCGGTTTCGGTGGGAATGAAATGGAAACTGAATCCTTTTCAAGTGTTTTCAAATGGTGCACACATTTTACTTGATGAAAATTTTTACCGTTCCATTTGGCGGAACATTCTCACCGGAAAGTGCTCTTGGTTTTAGCCACCTGCCCTAACTCCAATTTGATTGGATGTCATTAAAGGCAATCTGATCCTAAAAATAGCACAAAACTTGAAGTGGAAAACATTCCGAAACTTTCATTTTTTTTCTCTGATAACTTAGAGAGAGAGTTAAACAAGATTAGGAACTTATAAAATCTGGAGCAATTAGATATATGTTTTTAATTAGCGTAAAATAAATTGCTTGGTAAATGGATTGCATGCAGTTGCCGCTGTCAGTAGATTGCGTGGCAAAGCCATTAACTTAATGGTCCATACTTAATAATCCTCTGAGCCGACTCGCTGGCCAGTGTTCGCGATGAAGCCTATAAATGTGATATATGTTCTCGTTAGAGCTGAAAAGTATGCTTACGGACCCGCCGTGTCAGTTTCATCATGGGAATAGTAATTTCATTTTGCTGGAGAGTTCTGCACAGGATTCCGTTTACAAAGGAGAGACAAACGGAGGCAGAACAACAGAATGTGACAGATTCAAAACCAACGGTAATTATGTTTGTGTTACGATTCGCTCTAGCACGATTCAATTTACAGCAGTCGTAGACACAGTTTTATAATTTCGAATGACCTTGGGAACTGCAAATTGAAAACAGCAAGAACCAAAACCCGAAGGCATAATATCGGAGTTTACCCAGCAAGGTTTCCTTTGTAAGACAAAAATATTTTAATTGACTTTGGCTAGCACTTTTTATCATAGAAATGTTTTTAGAGAAATTTTCCGGACATTATTCTAAGCAATGATTTGTAATAGATCAAGACAATGTTTCTGTTTTCCCTGTTGGCAAAACTGATGATTTTTTTTTCTCAGTCTTAAAGAATATTACATGATCTGGCGAGATTCATGAGAATAAAAATAACCTTCCGAGTGTTAGTTTTCGTATTAGAAATTGCAATTCAATTTAAGTTTTACATCGGTAGTTCAAAATACTTCGTTAACTTAGTTAAGATTGGGTAAAATTTACAGTCGTTCTGAATGTTAAGTTAAATTTCTCAGATCCGTCATCTTATTTACTCCTGAATACGATCATTTGTTTTGGGCATCAGTTCTCATTTTTGATTTTTTGATGTCTTAAATTATTCATGTCAAATTGTCTTTATGACGTATAAAAGTAGATAATTTTGTTATTGCCCTTCAGACACTGCCAATCAAAACCGGTGGCTTTATTGGCACACGAGGATTAAACATTCAAATCATCATAGAAGCAAGAATTGAAATAAGATCGGACTAGCACCCAAGAAAAATATCAATCAGCAGCGGAATACCGTGAGAAACCTAAAGGATTCGAGAACATTTAAAGTGGTTTATCTTGCACTCTTATTTTGAATGACAAAACAGATAAAACGGAGCAAAAGATCAAGTCTATCGTCACATCGTTTGGGTTTTGATTTAATATGAAGTCTCTTCAGTTATTTGAAAAATGTCAAACACCTGCCGTAGTGAATATATGTGAAGATTGTTCGTGATGCCACAACCACAACAAGTAGGGACTAGATGTGATTTTCGTTTCATCAGCACTGAGCTCAGTTTTGTCTCTGCTCAGGGACTGCCATAGTCGAATTGAACGCTCGCAGAATCAACAAAGCCGCTTTATGCATTACATCGCAATAAAAGTTAAGGATGCTTGAAGCTGATTCACGAACCGACGGCGTTTTGAAAATACAATCTTTTATTGATCAACAGAATTTTTAATTGATCAATCAGGGGACAAAAATAAGGAAATCACCTTTTCGAATAAGTTTTCGTCTTGATTTAGAACTCGATACTCGAAACTCTTATTAAAAGAAACACTGAGTGACTCTATAAGCCGAATTATGATCGTAAGCTAGATTAAGTTCCTGCTGCCTCGACTTTCTGTTATCGCTAGTAAACTTGGATGACCGTCCATAAGATTAATATTCATATGCTGTGACGCTTGACCGGAATTGAAGAGACCACTGACCTTGCTTCCATTGCCAGATTTCATACCGTGAGGGCCTGGGTATGAGTCCGTGTATTATGGGATTAGCAACACAATACCCATATATTCAGAAAGAGCACACCGAGCTTACAGAATCCTCAAGTTTCGTGTTAAACCGACGAAACTTAAGGATTTTGTAAAGCTCGGTGTGCTCTTTCTGAATATATGGTCTTGTGTTGTTAATCCCATAACACACGGACTCATACCCAGGCCCCCACCGCACTCGATCAGTAGGGAAAAAGGTGCTAAACTTTGATTAGTGACAACAGTCTCTTGGAATTGCTTTTGGATTCATGTAGATAGAGCAAAGTGATATTAAAACCAGGGTAACATTAATTTAGAACAACCTTGAGAAAGCAATCCCGGATTTCAAGTCTGCAGCCTTATTAGTCAGGTTTGAAAAACTAATGCCGGAGTAGTTTCGTGGAGATACAACGCCAGAGATGAAATAGTGGCTCCTTTCCAGGATTTTCCTTCTCCCATTCCAGATTCCACTGACTCGAATGAAACAATGGCTCCATTATAAATTGTAACTAAAATGAGTAAAGTTATCTGTGGATAGGTTTACTATCAAATCATCAACAACTGGGTACGTTCAGTAGCAAAGTGTTTTACGTCTACTGGCTCATACGCTCCGGCCCTTAGTCCTGGTTTTGTTACATGACGAAGATAGAAATGTTGCCACTTCCTTTAGACGGTATGCAAAACCATCGAAGAGTTACCCTGACATTCTTCTATCCCTTAAAATTCCTGGTGATAGAGAGGCACTGTGAGAGTAAAGGGTCGTGTAAAGAATAAAACATCGTGAGCCCGGAAACCGGGTACGAGGTAGGCATCGTCTTATAAAATTAATTCTTTCTCTATATACCCACCAGGATGTATTGAGGAACGGCTCCAGATGCTGCACCGCCGTAACATGCACGAGTTTGATAAAGACTTCCAAAGAGCTGTTGACAAAAATGGAACAAATTCAAACACAACTGCACAACGAGGTTATCCTGTGGAAGCTGAGGTTCATACGAGGCATATGCAGCGCAGAGAGTCGACAGAACTTCTACGAACTCCTTCGAAAGTTTAACTCTTTCCATGAAATGCTTGACGCGATTATCGAAAACGAAAGAAAGTTCCTCGATGCCATCGAACCGAGGCAAAACGACATCGAAGATGCAGACGTTGAAGCTGCAAACGCATCGAACGAAACATTAAGCAAAGAAAAAAAGGCTTTGAAAAGGAGAGTGAGATTTTTCACAAAGGTTCACGAACGCAATGTTAAGCTGCTATTTATTGTCCTGAATGAAGTGGCAGAGTGCCGAGCAATGGTGAATTCTTCTGATGAACACGAGTGTGCGGACAGCTTCGCGTTAGAAATGGAAGAAACTGGGAGATTCTTGACTGTGTTGAAGGAATCGAACGAACAACTGGCCGAATATACACCATCACGCCGTTGTTCTTACAAGCCTGAGTAATCAGCTCAGAGAATATTTCAAAATCATAAACAGCTTAATTACGATAAAATTTGGGAAGTGAGGGAGCCAGATGTGACTTGTTGTTAATTCACGGCTCAAAACTAGACACTAAAGAAACAAACAATCTAAAAAGGCAATATCCGTTGCCCCTAACTTGTTCTGAGAAACTACTTCTGAATAGAAAATGACTGAAATGCGACGTACATTTAAATTCCTGGGAAAGGTGGCATGAGTATGACGGAAAATCTCGAGGAGGAGAGTACCCGGAGAAAAACCTCTCGGAGCAGAGTGGAAAACCAACAAACCCAACCCACTTATAGCGAAGATATCAGTGACGTCACCCATTGTTATTAATATGCTAACCAGAGAACTATTGGCTGGACAAACAAAGAGTTCTTCTGTTTAGCGTTTTCAACATTTAAATAGCAAATACAATGTTTGTAAACAAATATTTTCGCTATGGGACGCTAGGTCCGGGATTTGAAGCCGAGCCACATTGGTGGAAGGCGAGCGCTCTCACCACTGCGCCAGCCCTGTGCACTTGATAAACTGTTCATGTACACTTGAACCAAATGTACACGTTATGACCCTTTTGTGATTTTTTTCCTGATTTGGTGAAAGCTCGCATAACATATCCCTCTTGGTCAGAACTGCGAGAAAGCAGTTAATTATGTCTGTACACAGGTCGCCAGTTACTTCTGATTTTTTATCCTTTTATGCAACAGGATTCTTTCCTGACAAAAAATGTTTGCTTCTTACGAAAATAGAATTGAGAGCTTCAAGGGTTTGATTGAATATACGTTTTCTATCGTCAATCAAAACAGCGTGAATTTTAGCCTTCTCTGCGAGTTGAACACTTCAGGCCCAGGTTGTTCGCAACACTATCCATTAGATATCCAGCAGATAGGGCGGTTTGTTTTGTTAACATTTATCAGTCCAGTGGGTCCAGGAGGCCCAGACAACTGGCGGATGGCTGGAATTCAGGCTGACTTAGATTATGCAGGGTCAAAACGAACTATTCCTCCCTCCCACTCTTGTATTAGTAGCCGAATAGACTACTGTAATAGTCTATTATACGGAGTGCCAAAGTGCCATATTGATAAGTTGCAGAGAGTTCAGAATGCAGCCGCCAGACTTTGTTATGCTGTCTCATTTCGTATTAATTTTAAGATATTGCTTTTAACTTTCAAAGCCATTTACGAATTAGCACCGTCTTATATCAATGATCTTGTTGAAATTAAGCCTTTTAACTTAAGATATAGACTGCGATCTAACCGGACGGAATACTGCTGTCTCAACCGACTTTTAAAACTTTAATAACCTTGGGCGACCGTGCTTTCGTTGCTTCGGCGCATAAACTTTGGGATGAATTACTTCTGGATATTATAGAATGGCTAAATCTGTTGACACTTTCATAAAATTTTTAGAGACGCATATAGTAAGGCTTTCATTCTTAGTTAGGTAACTATGTGATTTTTTCTTATTTACTTTTAGCATGACCGTCGAAGGTGTAAGGCTTTTTATTCTTAGCTAGGTTTTTTTAATATTTTACACAACGCATGACGTAATTCGTATTTATCATTTAGTTATTTAATTTCATGCATTGTTGTAATGTGCAGTTGATCATCTCGTCCTGGCAACTGCGCAATATAAATTCGTAATTATCACTCGTCCTTCCCCCAACCCCCTCTCCCTTCTCTATCTCCGAAAGACCGAACGCTACTGAATGCTTGTGCTGCGAACCTTTTGAAGTTGTTTTCATTCAAACTGAAAAGGGAATTTGCACTTAGTTTTTTTTTTAATACGGAACATCATAATGTATTGCATCATTCCTGGGTAGGAATTGACAACCTCTCCGACCTAATTTCCCAGCATGATGCGTGGTCGGCCGGTAATTGCAATTCAATTCAATTTAATTTACACTATACTGGCCTTTAAAGTAAATGAAGTTTATCAGGATGTTATGAAAGAAATAAAGAGCCGTAAGAAAATGAAATTTGTATGTGAGCGGTGGCTTAAGTAGCAAGGGCTACCATGGTCAAGGAAATGGCAGCAAACAAAAACATAAATGGTTTAGCTGAACTACATGCAGACAGGAGCCCACACGCTAAGCTAAAGGACGTCTCTGTGCTTTTGATGGAAATATGCATAAGCTGACTCCAGGGGAGGTTAAACGAAGCTGCATGTGATGAATTTCTCTCGGAAAAAGTGAACTCAAAGGGAATAAGAAACTCGAACGCAAAAATCTTCGCCGGCAAATATCAATTTACTTCATCACAAAATGCCGACAGCCAGGTTATATGTCAATTGAAATGGCTGCTTGGCATAAAAAACAAGACACGTGAGAATGGGACCTCGCGCTTCAGCGAGCTTCACCGTCCTTGAAGGAAAACACTTGGCAGTTAGGTCACGGAGCGTTCACAGTTGCCTATTTACTCTGACTGGCAGTGAACTATAGAAAGTGCATGCAGATTATCATTATGGAGTGAAAAGAGAGGCGTAGTCGGCGTGGTCTCTTACCTGACCATTTCAGAGACGTTTAGATGAAGTAGACGACAGAAACACCCCGAGAAGAGCTTATCGTCCTCGGTGGCCTCTCTGATGTGAGACTGGGTACAACTTTATTCGCGAAAAGACTTCTGGGTCATAGAGAAATCTACTTCCGCTGACCGGCTGACACCGCCATCTTGTGAGATAGATCTTGTGACAGTTTTCAAAGTTTGGTGTACGGGGAAGTGAGCACACGGGGAAGTGAAATTTTTTTCGATTCCAAAATGGGGAATAAAGGCATGGAAGACCTTATCCCCGTTATGAACAAAATCCAAGATGCATTCGCTCATATTGGGCAGCCATCGAGCATAGATCTGCCACAGATCGCCGTGGTAGGAAGTCAAAGCGCCGGAAAGAGTAGTGTTTTGGAAAACTTTGTGGGAAGGTAAGCAAATGATCGATGATTGTGTCTTTTTGGTTTCTTTTGAATTAAAACTTGATAACTTATCTTTGTAGAGATTTTCTACCGAGAGGATCGGGAATTGTAACTAGGAGACCACTAATACTCCAACTTCATCCAGCCAAGTCGGGTTTGTACGCTTAAGCTTTTACGTTGCATGACGAATAGAAATCTAAAGGGCTTAATGATATTGTGTATTGTTTTCATCTGTTTCATTAGATGTCCCTGTAAAAGGCCCATTTAATAGGAACTTTGATTTGATGAAAAAAATATGAACTTCTAACCCGAAGAGCACTTACATCATAAGCTTAAACTTAACTTGAAGATTTTAAATATTTTTCATGTAAATTTTCGGAAATATTAAATTTTACCATTCAGATTACGTGACATTCTTAAAATAGAGGTGACCAAGCCCAGTTAGTTTAACATAATTATGACAGTACATGTAGACTGAAATGTAAACAAAGCATTGAAAAAATATTGTAATTCAATGCATGTGTCAGTGAGTGCCTGTCCCAAAAGGGGTAGCTGACAGTTGGCATATGGTACTGGACAAGTTTTGAAATTTTGACATTTTGATGTGGGCAACAGCACTCTTAAATAATGCTGTTGGCATAATTTCCAAAGTACTTATGAATAAAGTTTCTAATACTTTACTTATTTTTGAAGAATCCCAGTGTGGTTATCAAGTAAAGTGTGTCATTTCAGTACAGAATTTTATAAAATAACTGAGCTACTATGCGCTGCCACTCTCATTGGTCAATAGGTGTGTTTGAGAGTATGTAAAAACAGGTGTGATGTTTAAGATTCGTGTGTACTTTTGAGAATTATTTTATTAAACCAATAGAGCACTTTTTCGATGTTTACATAGCCTCATCTAAACACTCAGAGGGTTGGCAGAATTCTCGAAAGTTATGCAAACCCTCGACTGCATTTGGGGTTTGCATAACTGTCTCGAAATTCTCCCAACCCTCCTTGTGTTTAGATGAGGCTATGTAAACATGGAAAAAGTGCGATATTACTTAAATATAAAGTATTGTTGGTGCACCAAAACACCATGGTTTACAAGTCTCCTGACAGAGAACTGTCTTTGTTCGGTTTCAATTCTTATAAGTTTCTTTCTCTGACATAATGCCTTGCCAAACCTACATTGTACAACATTTGCCTTGGACCTACATATAACCTCCAATAATGTAATGGGCCTGGAGTGTTCTGTTGTGAGCAGAGCAACAAATTGGTTAAATGTGTCCTGGAAATCCATGATAAGGATATTTTCATTCCTAGTGTCCAATCAACAGTAGAATGACAACAGAATCAAAGCAAGCATTAATACTACTTTTACTTTTATGGTGGCTCTGAAAAAATGGCTCTAAAAAGAGCTGTTTAAAACTGCATCGTGGATTTTTGTACGAGGTATTCCTCCAACTGGTACATCCATGCTGTTTACCATCATAATTTTACATCCCTTCTGAATTTAAAGAGGACTTGCAGTGTATACTGCCAGACCTCTGTGGCTCAACAATACTGGTTCAAAGGACATTAAGCAATGCCTCATGTTGCTCTTTTAAAGTCTCAAGTACATTGTACATGTATGCATGGTTTCAAAATAACTATTTGTGGAAATATTTTAATGGTTTCATTAGACATAAGAAATGTGATTTTTTTTATCATGCAATTTTACTTGCAAACGATAACAATATTTTTTGATAAGAAATTTTCTTTTATCTTTACTAATCTTATTTTCAAGTAAATAGAAAAACAGTTCATTTATAATTTTATATACATGTGTGTATTGGAAATTTCTCTAGAGTGGGCAGAGTTTCTTCACTGCAAGGGAAAGAAATTTGTTGATTTTGAAGACGTAAGGAAAGAGATTGTTGCAGAGACTGACAGGGAAACTGGCAGCAACAAAGGAATCTCAGCTATTCCAATTAACCTGCGTGTGTACTCTCCTCATGGTGAGTGTAAAGCTCCCCAAGAACTGAGTTAGACATTACAACTTTCGTGATTTGTGATAAGCTCATGTGAGTTTCAGTAGTTTTAGGCTAGGTGAGTAGCTTGGAGTATGTCTACTCTTACTTGGATATGACGTCAGTCCATCAGAGTTATATAATTATAGTAATTTTGCCAGTGCTTTTCAGTACACCAAGTAGAGAGAGGTGCTGTGAGTGTAAATTGCTTTGCTTACACCACACATAGCCCAGGCTAGGCCTGGAATGCTCGAAAGGTGGATAATTCTACAATGTATCCACTGGGTAAATAATATTACTGTCCAGCAGTTAGGGTAGTTTGTTTTGTAAATACTTTATTTACTGGGTAGTGATTTTTCAACCGGGCACTAGCCTGCAGTGCAGGCGTTTTTGTTTTGGAGCTCCTCATCATAAATTTGCCGCCATATTGGCTTGAGCAAAGTAGGTGGGGAGGGGGCGGGGAAAAATGGAAGAAAATGCCTGCCCGTAAAGGCTGTGAAAATGGGAAACACCCCTTAATTAGTTGCGTTTCACAGATCTTCCAGAAATGAACAATCGGCCAATCAAAATGAAACGGAAACTAAATTTTACTTCCGATAAAAACAAACACACGTGAAGAATCCACATGCTACCTCCAAACATCGGCGAGAATCGAATGTGTCAATTATGTAGTGCAGAAATGTCTGAAATGAACCCTAACGATAATTGTAGGCTTTGCAAGGTTTTTTTCAAAGTGAAATTTGGAAATCGTGGCAAGCAAAGCCATTCTTCGTCTGAGAATCTCTTCAAACCGTCGAAACGGCAGGATTGCTTTAGAGTCTGACTATCCGAAATTTGCAGTCAAGTAGGATTGAAAGCTTAGAAGATGCTCTAAAACATGGTGTAATTCGTTCTGATGCACCGTTGAAATATTTGTCTGAAAAAATTTTCGAAATGTTTTTTTCCAGTCATGTAATAAGTTACGCCGTACATTAGGAAAAGTCAAGAAGATGAAAAGATTAAATATCTCTGGTTATATTCAGCGAAAAACTCTAATTCGAAGTTCTTTTATAGAAAGCTTAGAAGATGCTCTAAAACATGCTGTAATTCGTTAAGATGCGCCGTTGAAATGTTTGTCTGAAAAAATTTTCGAAATTTGTTTTCCGGTCAATCATGTAATTAGTTACGCCGTACTTAAATGAAGATCACGAAGATGAAAAAAGTAAATATCTCTGGTTCTATTCAGCTAAAAACTAATTCAAAGTTCTTTAGAAAGCTTAGTAAATGCTCTAAAACATGCTGTAATTCGTTCTGATGCATTGTTCAAATGTTCGTGCAAAAAAACTTTTAGAAATGTGTCTTACGGTCATGTAATAAGTTACGCGGTACATTAACGAAAGGTCACCAAGATGAAAAAATCAGATATCTCTGCAGTCTATTCAGCGAAAAACTCTCATTCAAAGTACTTTAGAAAGCTTAGAAGATATTCTAAAACATGGTGTAATTCGTTCTGAAAAAATTTTCGAAATGTGTTCTCCAGTTGTGAATAAGCCAGTTACGCCGTACATTAAGGAATTTCCTTCACACGAACTAGTAACTGAAATATCAGGCTTTTTCCAAAGCCAGTTGGAAGTCATTGTGTACTGCTAGCAGATCACCTCATGAAACCAGTGTACGAATTGCTTTAGTTTGTTCTGTACGCAATTCACGCGACATCCCAAAATGAGATAAACACTGGAGGGCTTTCTCAAGAGCGGAATCGAAATTCTCTTCCGACTCCGCCATTTTCCTTTTCAATGAATTCTTTTCCCGCACTCTCGAGCAAAAAAATATATCGATTTACAGTTTATTGGCAGGCATCAATCTATTAGCTTGAGACCGCACCAATCACAGACTCCGTTCGTGGGCGAACGGCATTTCTCAAACAAACAATGACTGCCGGCAGGTGTATTTTTCCTTCCCCTCCCCCTCCCCCGTTACTTCTCTTTCAGCCTAACTCCCACTCCCTGGGAAGCATTTTTGTCTCTCTCCAAGCCTCTTCTGAGTTGGAATCCAAGATGGCGCTCGCTTGATCAAACTCGCAGCCTCGCTCGCCAAAATACGTCTGAATTGCAGGCTAACTGGGCACAGGTGTTATAAGCTCTTGGGCAGGTGTGTGCACCGCACATTACACAGCTTGTACACATGTAAGTACATGTGTACATGTAGTCCATCTTTCTTATTATGTTATTTTTTTGCAGTTCTGAATTTGACATTGGTAGATCTTCCTGGCATGACAAAAGTTCCTGTTGGTGATCAGCCACCTGATATTGAAATCATGATAAGGAGCATGTTGTTACAGTTTATTACCAAGCCAAACTGTCTAGTGCTGGCAGTGTCACCTGCAAACTCAGATCTTGCCAACTCTGATGCGCTGAAGATTGCTAAGGAGGTTGATCCTGAGGGTAAGAGTACTAGATTTCATGTTGAAAGTGTGTGATTACTAAGGTTGCCAACTCAAGGAGAAGGTTTGCAAAATAATGAAGTAACAGAATTTCTATGCAAACAGCAAGCCAATTATTGTTTAAGGGTGCACATTATGTACTAAGTGCCCATATTTCCGGCTATAGCTGTCCGTACAGTACATGAGCATGTAATAAGGCATGAGAATAACTTTGAAATCCTCTTGCTTAGAGGGCCAGTAAATTTCAGTTTTCAGATGTTCCCACTGAAAGGTCACTTGCTACTCTTAGCCACTGTTATTACAAATTAAATGGTATTTAAAATATGATATACTTGCATCTCAAATTAACCCATGTTTTCAACTCTATGCTTCAAATTTCTGACAGGAAATTATCATTTATCAAGATAGTATTTTTACTCAGACTTGCAATCTTGACTACTGACAGAGGCAAGTTGCACTATCCCATTGGGCCATCAAATGTCTGTTTTCACTTATCCAGGAGCAATAATGTTACTTGCCCCAGGTAATCAGTACCTGGGCGTTTTCTGTCATGTCATGCTTGTGGTCTGCATTTGATTCCCATTTGTTTTTTTTAGGAGTGCGAACAATTGGAGTGATAACAAAATTAGATCTCATGGATGAAGGAACAGATGCTAGAGAGATCCTAGAGAACAGAGTCCTTCCCTTGAGAAGAGGTATCGATAACAAGAAGGGTGACAGTGATCAATGTTTTATACTAGGGTTTTCAAAAGTTGGCAGACGTAGCTGTGAGCAAAAATCACCATTGACATACATGTATACAGGTCTGTACAAACATGTACTTCATGAACATGGCCAGCTACTCTCCTGGGCTATTCATCTTATTCCTTCAAAAAGATGGCAAAATCAGCCCCCTACTTCAACAGTAGAGCTACTGTCCTACTATTAAAATTTGTGACAACCCACTTGGGAATTCTACTTTTAAAAAATTAATTTATCATTATCACTATTATCATTAACTGGCAACCAGCTAAATTCAGTGGTAAAACTTCATTACACGTTGGTTTCATAAGTCATTGGAAGACTGGGGTTCTTTATATTTTTTCTGATGCACACTCTTTATTCAGTGTATATATACAGTATTTACTTTTTATTAAAAACTGTATCATTGGATAATGCAATAATTTCAAGAGTTTTTGTTGGCTCAGCCATCATGGTATTGAGTAATAATCATACATTTTACAGTGGCTCTCAACATGTTTAAATGAAATCTGTATTTCTCATTGTTTTCTGATCATTGTTTATGAACTGATAGAACCCAATTGCATATCCATGTTAAAAGAGAAAACAAAATAATAATTGCTGGCTTTTTCACCGTTATATTAATTATTAAAGTCTTTTTGTTTTTTTTTTTCGGAAAGAATTTGTCTCGCAGAGTATTTGTTCATCTAAAAATGCATCTGTGTTGAAAACGTATCTTTGTAACACGTTATTGTAGCTGTAGTCATTTTGTAATAATGATACTGTTAACATTCTCCCTTTTAAAATAATTTTAATTTTTCTTAGTTTGAAATATGAGTTTCTAAACTTGTTATAAATGTTGCATTCTCTTTGTGCTGAAGGTTACATTGGTGTGGTAAATAGAAGCCAAGCTGACATCGATGGTAAAAAGGATATCAAATCAGCCCTGGCTTCTGAACGTAAATTCTTCCTTAGTCATCCTGGCTACAGGTGAGTATACAATATGTGTGCATAGGATACTTCCATGTGAAAATCATAACCAAGGAATGCCAGTGAGAGATGCTGGTAAAGCAGATTTCCTAACTACTAAAATTTTATATCTCCCATTACAAATATTTTGTGTAGTTGTGTGTAGGATGAGATTTGTGTCTGATAATGCCTGTCGACCAATTTGAATTATCTCAATAAATCATTCTTGATATTCAATGGCAATCCTTTTAGGCACTTAGCAGACAAAATGGGAACTTCTTATTTACAAAGGGTTCTTAACCAGGTAAGGCTTGTTGCAATTAACTTAATTGCATTGTTTAAATGTATGACTCATTCTGTAGTAAGTGACCTTTAAATTGGCATAGATTTGTAGTTTTCAGTGATGATTCTTTCTTCAGCAATTGACTAACCATATCAGGGAAACCTTACCAGCTCTTCGAAGCAAATTGGAAGAGAACATCATGGGAATTGAGAAAGAGGTCAAAGGGTTTGAAAACTATAATCCAGATGACCCATCCATGAAGACTAAAGCCCTCATGCAGTAAGTAATTAGTACATCTATGAAACTTCAAAATACATGATTTTCAAATGAACCACTGTTAAGGCGTTTATCGAAAATACAGTAGGGACTGGCTAGGGGAGTGTAAGGGCTGGTGCTCCTGATCTAAACCCCAGTCAGTAGTAACACCCTACATGTATAAGTCTGGCCTACCAGTTCACTGGAGCCATGAACCCAACCCACCAGACCCAGCCCCTGTGCCAGATCTAGCAACCATGACGCTGAAACTAGAAATCCAGTGGAAAAGTTACAACATGAATAACTTCTAGAACTAACAAAGATGTAAAAAACTAAAGCTGAAGGGGTAGGAGATAGATTGGGGGGCGGGGGGGGGGGGGGGGAATGTGATTCTGAAACATCATGTATTTAATATGCTGATCATGAGCAGAGTGAAACTGTGAGCACACACAAAGGTGCACCCATTAACCAAACGAATTAAAATTTTATGTCTGTACTCTTACTGATGATAAACTTAAGCCAATCAATGTGAAAGGAATTAGGCAGTTATTGTAAAAATTACTCTTTGTAGAATGATTCAACAGTTCAATTTAGACTTTGAAAAAGCCATTGAGGGTTCTGGAGACACAATTGACACTAAGGAGCTGTCAGGTGGAGCCAAGATAAACCGGATATTTCATGAGAGATTTCCTTATGAGTTAGTCAAGGTAATAAGATAATAAACTATTTTACACTTAACACTTTGTGAACAAAGATGGAATTAGAGGTACAGTGACAAACTGATGAAAAAAGATATTGTGAACAATCCCATGATAAATTCTCCCATATCTGCAGTCTGTGTTGGTTGAGTAGTTTTATATGTCTGGGGTGTCCAGGGCTGTCATAATACGTTCACAGCAATTATGTTTCACTGAAAAGAAGTTATTTTTCAGTTGTTTACTTAGTTACTGTGTGTGTAGTTACAGTGTATAAAAGACACTGTTCATGCACTTGGCTTATGAATGCAAGCTTCTAAGTCTAGAGGTGATCTTGCTTTGATACAGACCTCTCTGCTTTTCTCATGTAAATGCCAACTAGTTAGTTGATTTACACAACAAAAGCGGTGAAGCCATTTAAAATGAAAACAAGGTCACCTGCATCCCTGCTGCCATGGAGCGGCCAGGCTACTGAACAGAAACTGTAAAAAGGTCTGTTCTTTGACCAGTCTTTCCAGCCTGACAACCTGAAATCTTATTATAATTATGTAATACAATGTAAAGAAATCACCTTTCTTTTAAACCAATTAAAACATGTTAAATTGTATGAAGTGGTAGTAGTAATTATTGTTTGGTAAATCTGCTAGTAATAGTCAGTCTATAGAAAAGAAACATTTATTTAGTGTTGTTGCTCAAGAGAAACATTTTATGATATTGATATCTTTCTTGTGAAATCATAGGTGGAATTTGATGAGAAGCAGCTCAGGAAAGAAATCATGTTTGCCATCAAGAACATTCATGGTATCAGGTAAGTGTTAGTTTATGCACCATACAGCTGTCAATTAAATTATTCACCAACAAGTCGTTGGGTCATCCTGTACAATGCCATGTACAACGTGTGATCATGATACCCGTAAGCATATTACAGACTGAAGTACATTTACACACTTGATTGTAGTAAGTAACTTAATACTGAATTGTCTTGTTGTGGCTTGCTCAATTTTAAAGCTCACACAGCAATTTAGGCTATAACCAAGCTTGTAAATTGGTAGCTTGTAATGCATCCTGTCATTTGGCATCTTTATTTTCATTCAGTTTGAAAGACTTCTTCCTTACATGCTCCTTTTCTCTTGGTCTCACTTGCACATGTGGTTAATAACGTTCTGATGTTTTTGTTTTTTTTTTCTATTTAAGACAGATTCTGCTCAGAGTTCGAGTAATAATGCAAAAATTATTTACTTAAAGGCTACTCATAGCGTGGTAACTTTTGGAGTACTATTTAAAAGAACTCACTTTAGTTCATTTCTCTAAGTGACCCTGCAATTAAATCCTCATATAGACAAGTATTTTTGAGAGAGTTGATTTCAAACCTCATAAGAATGCTCTTTCAGTTTCTCCTCACACTGTCATCTTGAGAGCTTAACTCTCGGTAACTTGTTCTTAACTGTATGATTGTTCAGAAATATCACCTTGCCATGAGGCTTTTTTTCTACATAACTTAATTTTTGCCATTATTCAGAATGTTCTGCAGAAATCATTTCAGTACACAGTGATTGTTTTTACCATTACTCATGGATATGTTTGCTTAACCATCAGTATGACATTTTCTTTTCTCAAATTAAAATAGGGTTGGTCTCTTCACACCTGATATGGCCTTTGAAGCAATAGTAAAACGTCAAATTGAGAAACTCAGAAACCCAGCAGTGAAGTGTGTGGATATGGTTATGTCAGAATTAACAAATGTCATCAAGAAATGTTCAAGCCAGGTGAAGGCTAGATGCAATTATGTGAATAATAATATTATTAATTGTATTAGTGCATATAAAATAATATATATTTTGTAAGTCCTAAATGTACATGTACAAATGTAGTTCATTTTATTTACAGCTATGGTAAATGTGAGCCTGGTGAAAATGTGTTATCAAAATTTGTTTGTCATGACAGAAAATTATAAGGATCTATTAAAAGTTCAAAAGAAAGAGAGAGAGATAAGGGAAATTAAGAAACTAAGTACTGTAGAATGTAAAATCGGTCATATGAGATGTAGCCTCAAAAATATAGGGGGATTAGTGCACAGAGGATGTAATCAATATGTTCTGCGTGATAATGTTGCAATATGTTCCACATCAATAATGTTATAGAATAATCTGAATGTGTTGAAAGTGCATTCAGATACAAACAGTAATTAAAAACATAAAGCCACTTTTATTTAATGTTTGCAATTCTTTAACTAATAGTTGTTGTTCTCTAAATTGCAGATGGACAAATACCCTCTGCTTAGGGATCAGGTGGAGAAAATTGTTGTTGAACATGGAAGGAAAGGAGAGGCTAAATCCAAGGATCAGGTACTTATAAATATATTATTTTGAAATGTAAGCTACTGGGAGCCTTGGTTGCTGCTGCATGGTTGAAATTGTTGTAGGATGATTATATTTTGTTGGACAAGCTACTTGCATTATTCCACCAAGTTCCATTAAGGGGGTGCTAGCAAATAGGCCCTTTGCAGGATCCGGTCACATGGTATGGAATAACTTATGCTGGACGCGATGACGCAGTGGGATTTTCAAAACAAAGGAAAGTCGGGCTGGACTGGTAAGAGTTCCTTTGTTTTGGAAGTCCCGCTGCGTTATTTGTGTCCCAGTGTAATTTATTCCGTACCATGTGACCGGATCCTGCAAAGGGCCTATTCAATGCTGGTGGTGACTTTGCAAAGGCCTACTGGGTAGCATCTAATTCAGGGGGAATAGAAATGCCACCTGACCCACAATACCATGGAAACTGGGATAAGCTCTGGTGGAATACCTTGACTCAATGAGGAGTCAAGATGTTACTGCTCTAACTGCACTGGGCACCATGTGTGGAATGGGAGTATACCAAAAACTTACTAGACGATATCATCCATAATGTCCTTGTAGGTAAAAACATTTATTGACATGGAACTTGCTTACATCAACACAAATCATCCTGATTTTATTGGATATGCAGAGTAAGTCAATTTTATTTCATTGTTTGAACTAATACTGAGCTTTGTGGTTGGTTGTAGACAATAGTATTGTTTGTGGCTACTATTCTGTAGGACAAGTAATCTTCCTACTGATACATAGAAAAATTTCTTCTACCTTGTCGCACCTGTGTTCTTTTGACTTCGAGGACTCCTGGCTCAGTGGATCAAAAGTATTGGCTGCCTCTAGCCATTGAAGGATGGATAACACTATTGTATCCACCTGATGGTGTTTAAACTACTGGGACCTGGTCTTGGTTGTTCCAAGATAGCTTTGTTGATTTTGTTAAACTTTACCCACTGCTGTATGCAGGTGAATACATGTATTTGAATTATCAAATATTTGATCTGCAAAGAAAAGTCTGGAAGACACAAGAGATCACTGTAGTTATGTACATGTACATATTTTCAACAGTCACAAAAAGCAATGCTTGACTTAGAGCTGCAATACCAGTGCATTACCTTACCAATTGAGCCATCAAGGCAACTGGACCTGGGATGTTGCAAATTAATGTTCCATACCTGTAGATGGTAAAATAGATAGATATGCATAAATATATCAAACATCATATATTCAAACTGCAATAGAGTGATCTAAAGACAGGATCAACAGATCATTATTCATTGCATGTGATTAAGGGTAGACTCTCTCTGCGAGTACATGTACATGTACATGTACTTGGAGCCTCATCCGTGGTTCCCAACAATACTGAGAGGGAGATGTCATGATAGTTGTTGCAATCTCTCCCGTCATCCTTGTTTTTATACAGAGACACTGAATATTGGTGTTCCTCATGTCTTGTGGCACTTTGCTTTCCCTCCAGCTCAGACAAAGAATCTTGTGCTGTTTGTGGAGGATGAATGTGCGACTTGTAACACTTTAAGATCTCTGCAGGAATACAGTTTTTTCCAGGTCGCTTGCCAGGGGCAAGAGAGTCCAGGGCCTTGTTGAGCTCCTTGACAGTTGGCTCTATATCTAGCTCCTTAAGCACTGTAGGCACTCAACAGCATTTAGGACTCCTTTGGAGCCCACAATACATTGTCTCTTGCATATAACTCAGAGGCTACTAAATGCTCATTTCATTTTACAGATATGCAGTAATGTAGTGTGGAAGCATTAGCTCCCTTAGCCAGAAGTCAGTTCCATAATTATACAATGAAGTTGAATTGTCACTGATGTGTATTATTTTCATATACTTAGGGCATCGAATAGTAGCAGCCATGGAGATAGAAAAGTAAAGAGAACTGTGTCAAACCAGGTGTGTTGGGAAAATCAACTTTGAGCTCAATTTTGTTGTTCATGTTTGAGTTACAATGTACTTTGGACGTGTGTGAACCATATTTTATTTTGAAACAACTACAGGTTAAACGTAAATGGTGAAGAAAATTGTTGAGCAAAACAATTACAGATTATCTCTCCACAACTATTAACACTCACCTTGTCTTGTTTTCTCTCAGGTGATTAGGAAAGGGTGGCTCACAATAAGCAATGCTGGGTTTATGAAGGGAATGAACAAAGAGTACTGGTTTGTACTCACAGGTAAGTTTTGTACCTGTTTGGTCAACTAAAATTCAAATTTTGTGTGCTCTTTCTTGTGAGTCTGTCTACATGAAATCCCGGTGTAGATTCTAAAAAGTGAAGTTTTCAAGCAACACTTTTATATCCCATTGCTATGTTCTTTGTAGTATGCATGTATACTGTACATGAACTGAATCTGGGCCCAATTGAGTTCCCACCTCGTGTTTCACTACTTTGCTTTAGTTTGCTTTGAGTACTTTCTGTGGCTGTCAAAGTGGTGTTGAGAAAGACATCAGCATCGACGTAACAGTCCTTGTTGCCTTTTGAGCTGCATAAGGCATGACCTGCACTTCTCTCCAGTGCACCACCACCTGTGTATTGCAGTGGTCTTTTGCATCCTGCTCCTGGAAAAATGAACTAGTGCCAACCCTTTGGGTTCACTCTTTGGTTGTTGGGTCGTTGACTTCTCCTCTTTGAGTTAAAGGTTTTCAAGCGACGTACCTCGTCTTCTGTGTCCCAGGAGAGTCATCCACAAAACGTTCTTGTACATCTTCCATGTTGGTTTCTGTGGTCAAAGAATATGACTGTGTTGTTGATTATCCCCCATTAGTCAAACAAGAGCCCTCATTTACCAGCCTGTTAAGGATTCCTGCCAGGGCCATATTGCACATGTACATTGTACAGGTACTCCATCCTAATAGGCAGGTCCCTTCTTCACTGTTGCTCACCTTCCGTAAATAAGGACTGTAGGGGAGAGACTTCAGGAGGCATACATGAATACAAATTCAAGGAATCTCGAGACATTTTAGTCCTTATTCAACTAGCGTACGTAAATTGAGAGGGATAGAAGTTTAAGATTTTGAAGATTGTACTGATTCATGGGAATGTTGCTAATAGATGTCGTTGTTGTTTCTATCTTTAAAGCTTATGTTGCGCTATGTTGTCTCATGTTGCGCTATGTTATCTCATGTTGCGTTACGTTGTCTCATGTTGTGCTACGTCGTCTCATGTTGAGTTACGTTGTCTCATGTTGTGCTACGTTGTCTCATGTTGCGCTATGTTGTCTTATGTTTCTCTGTTGTGCTTCTGGGAAGTTTTATACTGGGAGGCCCCGCCCCGAGGTAGACATATAACATTTTGACAGTAAAGGTACCCCTTTCCTATACCAGAAAAAACTTTCCAGTATTAGAAATCGTCAGTGATAATATTTATTATGTTATTTTTTAGCCGAAGCACTTTCATGGTATAAGGATGAGGAGGTAAGATGGCTTTTTAAACACAAGTGACGATACAGTGCATGAACTATATGCAGCATATTTTGTTGATAGCGTTTCTTTTGAGTTGAACGTAACACCTTCCTAACACGATAACATGTTGGGATGTAGCATGCTAACATATTTGCATGTTAGGGGTATAATTTGTTAGCATGTTAACCTGCTAAAATGTTTGCATCCTAACTTGTTGGCATGCTAGATGCTATCATGTGAGCGTTTATGTACGAGTGGTCACATGCTAACATTTTAGCATTCTGGGTAGGAGGCTCTAACATGCCAAGATGTTAGCATGCTAACATGCTTACATGTTAGCATGGTAATATGCTAACTTGTTAACCTTCGCAAGGCTTGGTTTAGACGTTGCCTTTTTCCTTGTTGAATTAAATTCAATTAACTGAGACAGAAATGCGACTGTCGTTTCATATATCGCACTTTCGTCCCATTTAATGCTGTTGGGTGTGTCGGTCAACAGAAAATGTTTTAAACGTAGAGTATTAAATATGGCGGACGAAGATACTACACGCTGAATGATTTTAATTTTTCTAAAAGAATTCCGCCAATGGATCGAGAAGGAGAGCGTACAGGGGAAGGCTCAGACAATATAGCGAAAATGGTACAGGGTTAATTCCCTCTACCATTGTCGCCTTTGTGCGCCTTCTGTGGCCATAACTTTCCCTTTCACTCTGCTTGACAATCTAGCGGTATATGTTGCAATATGTTCTGGTTAACACTCAGGCTAAAACTCAGATGAAAACTCATGTGAAAACTCAGATTAAAACTCGGGTTAAAACTCCAAGTTGTCCTTGTAAAGAAGGCATCGCAAGTAGTATATCAACAGCTTGATTATCGAGCCACTGCGTTTTTCTGCCAGGTGGCATTCGGACAAGAATGTCCAGGTTTCTTATTTTTCTTTGGCGGGACCAAATTTACGTATGCGCTAATCCAAACATTAACATAATGTCTGTATAAGATTCGACACGGCAAAAAGTCAACGTTTGAATCAGCGTCGCATTTCTGTAGGATAATGGGAGAAGACGAGTCCAATGTTCGGCGGAAATACGGTGGCCGATTTAGACGTTCAATTTACGTCGTGTTTAATTCGTCTAATTAGATTAGACACGGCAGAAATGCGACGTATGACCCGGGCATAGGATATTTACTTAGTCTGACTGTGTTGCTTTGTTGGGTTGTTTTAGTGCCAGTTATTCATTAGCTTACAGATGCTATTGTTGTTGTGGGAAATGTTGACGTGTTTCTCTTAACCAGGTAACTATAAAATCCTTTTGATTTATGTGTCGTTTTCAGGAAAAGGAGCAGAAGTATCAGTTGAGGTTGGACGGAGTGCGCTTGCGTGACGCAGAGGCAGGTTTCATATCCAGAAAGGCTGCTTTTGCCATCTTCAATCCCGATCAGAAGTAAGTGAGTTTTTCTCTGCTGTCGAGATGGTGAATTTAATGTTGAACAGTGTTGACAGTTTCAAGGTTGCTTCTCGCCAAAAGAGTACAAACTTACACATCTGTCGGTTCCTTTCGGGGTATTAGACGGTACTCTTGATCTTGAGAAATTCACGTTTGGAGAAAGGTGGACCTTTTGTTTTGAAACAATCCTTCCCAGTTTGAAGTACCTTGAGAAATTCGCTGGCTGATTCGATTTATGCTTGGTAGTTTTGAGTGCAGCGAGCTACTATGCAGCAGGGCACTTAAGCTATATTAAAATTCTAGCGAGGCTTCAAGGCCTGGGAGAATAAAAAAGGAAATTTTAAAATTATTTATCCCTCAACCTCGATGCGATTTTGGCTTTTGTTTTATTCTTCACGCCTCGGTGCCAAGTTAGAATTGTAATAGATCACAAATGGCTTATTGATACTAAGCCGTTTTGTACCTTTTAACATTCTTTTAGAAACTTATTTAAGGACTACAAGTCGTTAGAGTTGGCGGGGGAAAACCAAGATTCAGTAGACAGCTGGAAAGCCTCGTTCTTACGCGCCGGAGTTTATCCTGAGAGGGAATCATCAGAAGATAAGAGCCTGGTAAGTACCATGCGAAGAACACGCTCACGTGATCAATAGGTGAATGTGGGATTCGCGTCGATGTCAACCAAAACAATTAGAATGTGACATCCGTATTTTGTGAAACCAAAATAATTCAGTTAATAACTAATAGATGTGACTGATATTATGTTAGTTATATCTCGTTTGTTATGTACATGTATTTCGAGATAGTGGAGAGATAGATTGTAACAACTTTGTGTCATCTTTTTACGTACAATTTCCCCGCGTGTTACCGCACTGGCTGGGAGTTTTTCCTCTAACTTGAAACAGAACGCCAGGTCAGTTTGTGTTACAATGTACATGTTTGATACTCGTCTTTTTTTTTTTCTTTTCCGGCACAGCAGGGTGAAATTGGCACCCTTGACCCGCAGATGGAACGTCAAGTGGAAACAATAAGAAACTTGGCGGATTCTTACCTAAAGATCGTCAGCAAGACCGTTCGGGATCTTGTCCCTAAAACTGTCATGTTCTTTGTGATAAACAATGTAAGCATGGTTATTGTATGTACTGTTTTCAGGTGGCAGGTACCACTTCAAATTAATTTAACATATTTCAGCCCTCTGAAATGGCAACTGATATTCAATATAAACAAGGCATGAATATTGGAGTTTTAAATCGGTTGCACAATCTCATTCCCAGTAATGCAAAGCTTCCATGAATTTCATTCCCAGCGGCCGCGATGCTTTTGCTCAGCAACAAAGATCGAGGCTTCAAGGCAGTTTAGCCAGCTTAAAGGGGCATTGTTACGCTACTTGGCAAGTTTTTAAAAAGCCGGAAGGTGTCTTCACCGGGATCAATTGAATTTCAAAGCTAATGATCTAGTTTTGTTATTAAAGAGTATTTGAATGTACTGAAGCTGTTTCCTGTCGCCTGTCGCTACGGATGGCATGGATGGAAATGGATTGAAAGTTGAAGTTTGAATGCTACGTGTTCTAAAAATCCTCAAGAAATTTGTTATGGCTAGCCCTCTCTGATAAAATTCATATGATTTCCTCGTCGTAGCTTTACAGAAGCATTTTGTTTATGATTAAAGCCCGGTGGGGGGGGGGGGGGGGGTACTCGATATATTCCTGGGTGGGGAGTTGCGGCCAGGCCCCTCATACCCTGACCCTGTTTAAGACAAATATCGCTGATTTTCCTACCCTGTTTAAGACAGAATTCCGTGTTTTGGTACCCTGTGTAAGACATAGATTAAAAGTTGCGGTTACAAATTGTGTGGCTTTCTTGTTGTGTAATCAATGGAAATTTAATAATGTGCCTGGTATCAATACCAAAGTAAACGGAGCATGTAAAAATTTTTCCGTTTATCATCCAAGAAAAGATATCCCATTTAAGACAAAAATTGATAAACCGATACCCTGATTCAGACAAAAAATGACAAATTCGATACCCTGTTTAAGACAAAAATCCCGAAAAATATACCCTGGCTGGCCGCACGGCCCCATTAACCTCTTATAAGGGAGTATCCCCCCCCCGGGGGATTAAAGCCTCAAAATAATGATTTTAGCACAGAATTGACCTAAAGAAAGGAAAACCCTGGTGACACTGCTCCTTTAATCACAGCAGTTACTCTATACAAATGTTCAGAAAACCTTGTCAAACTACGATCCGTTTTCTCAGTAAAGTCATCTTCACTTCACGTATCCTCTTCGTGCCTCGTGGCACATAAGGCCTTCACAGAGCTTTTCCACTCCTCTCTCAATAAAGTCAGCACCAGGATTTTCTGGTTATGGTTTTTGATTTTGCCCAGATCGTAGGGTGCGTTTAATCACTGCTGATTGAACTGACGCCCACTCATGGGACGAGACTGAACATTTATTTTATCAAATATCTATAATGCCAAGCTTCACTGACTGTCACGTTGTCGGTGAGGCACTTTGCAACATGTCTGACAGATGCAAATTAGGGCGAGTCCAAGAATAACTTACACTTAGAGTTGTGTACAATGCAACTTTGACGACGATCGCGGACTACACGTGCGCTTCAAACTTACGAACTTCATTTTAAGTTGAAGTCGGAATATTATAAAAGTGTTCCTTGTTTTCTTATCTTAATGTTCTTCGCTATTTTACGCACTTAGGTGAAGGAATTCATTGGTCAGGAATTGTTAGCACATTTGTATTCCACTGGAAATCAGGTAAGAAAAATACCGACGAAGGCAGGCGTTAGCAAGTTGATCTCTTCGTCCCAAATTCTCCTCCCTGATTAGCAACCAGAGGATAACCAGTCCAAAGCTAGATTGAATTCATTAAAAAATCTAATCTCCTCATCGCGCAGACAATCAAAACGCTGGAAAGCCAGCATTCCCCTTTTGTAAACAGAACACCGCATTTTGATATACGGCACTGCGTTTTTTTTGGCAAGCGTGAAAAAATCGTGGCTTTGAATGTGATATTCTTTGCTTGCTGTTCACTGTTTACGTGCTCATTTAAAGATTTGCGTGTACATTCAATAAGTATTTCTCGGCATTTGTTAATCGCGTTGTAACTTAGTAACAAGAAGTTCTGGATGTTGTGTTTTGTCTTTGATTTAGAATGACTTGATGAAGGAAAGCGACGCTGAGGTTGCTCGCCGAGAGGAGATGTTACGCATGTTTCACAGCTTAAAGGAAGCTCTTCGGATTATTGGTGATATAGACGCGTCTACAATCAGCACAGCGCTCCCGCCGCCTGTTGACACAGGAAGCCTGGACCTGACTGATTCATACAAGCCGCCAAGGTATGACTGTGACGTCACTTATTTGCTACGCTCGACACTATAGACAGTGTAAATAAGACGCGAGTGCTACTGCCATCAACTGAGAAACTGACAAAAAAAGGTACAAATGAGCAAACGGACCAGCTAACTAAGTAGGAAGAGAACGCAACTGGATTAACTAAAAAACTCACGAAGAAGTAAACGAACGAAGGAACGAACAAACGCCGATTGGTTGGACGTAAGCACAGACCAATTACTCAAGGACTCAAACAAACTAATAAACAAACAAGGGTGAAACGTTAACGCAGCACTTTTCTGTTTCATTTTGCAGAATAAATTTTTTAATAGACCTTAGATTAGTTTTCATGTTACGGCTGACTTTGAAGTACACACGGAGATAACAATAACCAATGATTTTCCTTTTGTTATTACAGGGGGACTAGACAACCTCCTGCACCTCGACCCTCCTCTACTCACGGCTCAAATAACGCCCCGCCATCTCGCCCGTCCCGTCCTGTGCCTGGCGTACCATCCCGACCAGATAATGCGCCTTCGGTACCTAAGTAAGTAGATCAGATTGTTTTTGCTTTGAGAGCCCATGTGCTTGATGATTAACCTAAGCTTGGTCTAGTCACCCACAAGGTTACAGTCAAGTTAACTGAACATCCTGGACCGTCCAAAGTTAGGCTCGGTTTACTTCTAAATGGAGGCTTAAACATGACTGTATAACCACAAGTAAAGGAATGGTTTGTTGACATTATATTTACTAACGGCTCTATTTTTATTAGAGAGCACACAACTATATCATGTTTATTGTTTCACGAGATTTCTCAGCCTCCCACGCAAACTCTCTTAGGGTTTCTTCACGCGTTACTTCCTGACCTCGAAAAAGGAAGTCGTGACGAGCCCTAAGAGCATCTGCGTGGGAGGCTAGAGATTTCACTACCTAGACTACGAGTAGTCCCACTTTTGCTTAGTCCTTCGAGCGAGACGCGAAAGAAATCCGCGAAAAAAAAATTGCCGCGCGAGATTCTGGGAGCGAGGAGCACTCGAAAAGAGGATCTCACGCGGTCATCTGTCATCTCGCGGGTTTCTTTCTCGTCTCGCTTGACGGACTAAGCGAAAGAGGGACCACTCGCAGTCTATCACTACCTCACGGTTGGCGCATGTTGTAGTATTTGATAATGGTCACGTTTCCTTTGATTGAAGATAGGTGCATGCACTTCGTAATGTACTTAATTCTGTTGCCCATATTGACGTTGTAACAATCCTACTGAACCTCTTTGTCATTTTCCCCGGTTTTCGCTCGATGAATTGCGATGGCCTGATTCTACAGGTAATAAGTGCGTGTTTAGTGTTCTGTGATATGCTAATTTGCTCTTCTCTATCACACAGGAGACCCAACGCACCAGGCAAACCTGCCCCTCCACCGCCGGTACCCGGTCGCCCTCCTGTGCCATCAAGACCTTAAATAGTAATCAATGCAATTTATGATCCAAAAGTCACACCAAACGTTTCATTCGTGCCATTATATGAAGCACTCCCAGTAGAATCTTCCACAACATATAGGAAAATATAATAACGTTTTGAAGAATAGTTACCTTCAAAGTGATTTCGATGAAGCTATGTGCTGTAGAAATCCATTGATGAATTTCTAAGCTGTCTCTTGTCATTAAGAGGAGAACCTACTAGGCATACCGTAAATCCTTGAATTAGCGCCTCCCCCTCGGATAAGTGCACTGTGTCTTCTTCTAAATTTGAAATAACCGCCCCAGGCGCTAATTCGGGGTTTTACGGTGTATTCCGATATTAGGATCATCCACTGGCGAATAGGTATACTTACAATCTGATTGGCTACTCAGGGGTGGTGTAATTATTAACTATTCCACGAGTGCGCGTTGGATATTTAACAATTATTCCTCGAGCCCGAATGGGCTCTGAGTCAATAGCCCATGAGGCCGAAGGCCGAATGGTCTATTGACTCAGAGGCCATGAGGGCGAGAGGAATAATTGTTTTAGTAAAATCCAACTAGTTGGTCAAAAAAATATCGAGACAAAACATCTTTCGCTAGTTAAAGCGATTCAGCCGCTATTGTTTTGGTTTTCAAAGCCGACGCTTTTCGCTACTAGTGGGCTATAACAGATAGCCTACTAGTAGCTCAACCAATCAGAACGCAGCATTGATAATAGACCACTAGTTGGATTTTACTAAAAGATGTTAGATAATTAACGAGGTACATAGCGCTGATATGGCTATAATCATCTCATATCTAACAAGCGCGAGTGAATAATTATTTTCTTAAGAACGCCCAAAAATAGAGAAAAAAAATTGAAACGCCCGAAAATACTACGCCTACGCTTGCCACAATTGTAGAGCATGGTATCATGGATCACATACCAGTGGGTTATAATAGCTTGCTTTCGGTTTCTATCGACTGTGATATCAACCGGTCGAAACCTCTAACTCGCTGTCCAATTAGCTTTGAATATGACCATTCTAGAAGTAGGATGGAGGGAAAAGTGCGAAGAACTTATGCATGTTATGATATGGATAGTTTACTCAAAAGTTTGTTAGGTACGAAAACACGCGCCACTAGCTAAGAAAAATACGGTTTAGTTGGTTTCATTTTGTCCCCGCCGGTTTGGAATAGTAAGAGGGGAAATATGGTGGAATGTATAAAGAGAAGAGGGTGTCCACTGTGGAAATAGCCTGACAACCAAGATTGTCACTTCCCATCGTACACGCCGAGATACCGATTATCGCAAACTTGCAATGTGATTGGCAACACAACCCAACTAGATTGATAGACGACTGGCGCATCGACGAGAGTCAGCACGAGTACTGCTCAGTTTGCGACGTGTTTCACGAATGTTCTTTGTGTTAACAGTACTTAATGTGTAAGTGAGGAAAGGCCACTCTTGGTTCCTATGATTTCACTTGTAATTGAAGCGGGGCTGGGCCCCTAATCTACGGAAATGGTCAAATATCAAGTTTTAGAGATAACCAGATCATGACAATTTTGAATACTGTTATAATTAAAGTTCGATAGTCTGGCATCCGCCTAAGAGTTGATCGCTTTTATAATCTGGTTAGCCTACAAGCAGGCTCTCTTGTTTGGGCCTGCGAGTCGAGCTTCTAAACCCCCGACGTCGTTTGTAACCTTACTCGCGCGCCAAAGCGAAGAAGCTAGAAATCGACAGAAAGCAGCATTTGAGTGCGAAACCCAAACACTAGAGTCCCCACGTAGGCTATTATCAGGTTTGTTTAGTGAAATCAGATAGTTCAACAATCTTGAAATTTAAGTCCCGCATCATCGCGGGCATAGCCGAATTTTACAATGGTTGATACTGTAAATAATAATTTTGCTGTGAAAGAAGACAATGAAGTGCAGTTATATTACCACTATTGATGTAGTTGTGTTTTTTTTGTGTGTAAAACCGTTCTGTATCAACATGCGAGTGTGGACTATGGTACCTGCATCCAGTCCTGTAAACAAGTTGCTTGCTTCTTGCCATCACGATAGGCTTTTGTCATGATTTAGTAGGAGGATTTAAGGATTATTTGAGTAGCGAACTCGGAAATGTTCTTTCACAATATTTCGTCTTCGATTTTCTCCACAACTCTTTTATCCTTGTATTTACATATTTTGCGTTGTTGCAATCCTTCAGAATTTATTTATTGTTAGGAAATATCGATGGCAAAGATCGGCTTCAGTAAATGCAGGCAGCGTTTAACGAAAGACTAGATGAAAAGAGTTTAATGCGTATATGTACGTTCTCCTGAAACCCATACGGAATTCCATATCCGATGAAGTGCCACGTTCCCATACATCTACAGTAGAATCCTGGAGGCAGCTTCGAATATGATCACCCACTATAACCCATAACTCGCTAACGTAATCACAAGTTAAAAATCGAGGGTTCGAGAAATTCCGATTCCACTGTATTACTGACAGTACCCTAGAAAGCTTTGCAATCAATAGCTTTTCACATACAAAAAGCTCTTTGTGACTGCAGTAAAGCCCTGGTCAAACGGCGCGTGATAGTCGATGATTGTTGATTCTCCCCTAACTATCATCAACTATCATTCACATGGTCAAACGGCCAAAGAAGTTCGTGATAGTTGACGACATTTCACCGGCAGTCGAGCAAGCAAAGTCACGAGAGCAGCGAGTTCCAAGCTCTTTTCGCGTAAAAATGTGATCACTAAATGGCGTCCCGTAAGACAAACTTGTAAACGTAATAATTTTTCGCGACGAAAGAGGGCGGCATGTTTTCTGACCGCTATCGGGCCAGTGATTACCAAAACAGCTGACCGAAAAACTATCATGAACTATCATACGCGTGGTCAAACGAGAAAAACTGTCATCATCGACTATCATGAAGAATTTGAGCAAGCTCAAACTGAATGATAGTTGATGATAGTGCATGATAGTTGGTGATCAAACGGAAGCGCGCGCTCAATTATCATCGACTATCATGAGCCGTTTGACCAGGGCTTAATCGTATTCCATGGACTTTCATGGCATAATATACAGCAGTTTATGTTCAGCAATCATGACTGGGCGAGACAGCAGCGTGGAGCAGCGTGGCCGAGTGAGGGCGCTCGACTTGAAATCCGAATGTTCCCGGGTTAAAGTCCGCTGTGATCGCTTAGCTAGAGTTGTTTCTCGATAGACGTTCAACTCCTGGGTCACAATAAAAATAACAACTGGTCTGCCTCCAGCCAGTTGGGTTTTTTAAGCCTATTATGTTTATTTCAAATGTTTCTTTCTTACATGCCTGAGAACTACAAGCTAGTTGGGAGTAAGGGCATCAACCACCATTCAATAATTAACGTTTTAACTGTGGTCCTTTCGAAAATAGCGCTCTCGCTTGCTTGTCTGTCTCTGTCATATATACGCATGCAATTCCCTTTCCACAATTGAAGTTCTCTTAACTTTTCATTCCTCGTGGCACCGTATCAGTGTCTATTTAACACCTTTTTGACATAATTTATTACTAATTTCACCCTTTATACCCGTGCTGGAGGTTGACAGTATTCTTCGACATGTTAAGTTGAGATCTAAATTCTCTTTACTAGTCAGGCCATACAATTCTTCAAATGTTAGTTCTGCGAGTGTCGTGGTTTACACTTCATCATTAACACCATAATTAATATTATATCGATTTTCTTCATTTTCATCACTATTTGACAATGTAGTTATATTTTAAAGAGAAATCACTTAGTATTGATCACTCTTAAAAGGGACTTGGCTGTTTCTTAAGTGAAGCCTCCACTTTGTATGTTTGTACTGTTTGTAAACTCCCACTAGTGTCAAAAACATCCCACTGCCCACATTAAAAGCTCGCGCACTTGGAACTTAATCTACTGTAAGCCTTGCTGTCCATTAGGAGTCTGGATCAGCGACACAGGAACAGCCTGAGCTACAGTGGACTGGGGAGAGACTGGCAGGGTGACCACTTGCGGCTGCACTGCACTGAGAATGTGAAATGCGTCCGTCGTGAACAAGCTCTCGGTGTTCAGCGGTGTCGCCTGTGCGGCCGTCAGGTTTCCTTGTAGAGCGGCGGTTGTTAAGGTATTAGACGTTGCCATGGTGATGGCGACGTTGGGTGGTGTTTCCTGAGGTTCAGGGTTCTGTACAGGCTGTTGTTGAGTCTGAGTTGTTTGTAGAGTAGCCTGTTGCAGTGTTTGCTGCTGTTGCTGTGCTGTTTGTCCTTGGGGAGGTTGCTGTTGCTGTTGTTGTTGCTGCTGAGTGGCAGGCTGTTGAATTGGTTGTACCGCTGACTGCAACTGGTGAACCACCTAAAATAGAGCATGTTAGTTTGTAAAATATAATAGTTTTTCGAGAAGCTGTCGTGCTGCATCGGCGAGTTAGGTCTTCCGATCCGACGAAGACCGAGTGCTCTAGCAGACAGGATTTGAAATTTTTCCACGGATCAGTGAATATAACTTATTCCAGCTGTAAGGTAAATCTGATTATTACTGATAAGAAGACAGTAAAGAATTACCATATCGAGAACAGTGCTCAACAACAAAACAATCCAAACTAAGAAGTAGGAACAACAATAAACAATGGACTAAACTCCCGTTGTACGTTTTACAGAGGGTATCACTTACATGAGTCTGTAGTTGTTGCGACGCCTGTTGTGCCTGTTGGAGTTGCTGTTGGAGTTGCTGCTGTTGCTGTTGAAGTTGAAGCTGCTGTAATTGGATCTGCTGGATCTGTTGTTGGTATTGTAATTGCTGTTGCTGTAACTGCTGTTGAACCTGCACCTGAACTTGAGGCACTTGGATTGTCTGAGTTGTTTGAATCTAAAAAGTAAGTTATTACCGTTGGTAGGTTGAATAGGAGGAAAAAATGGCTAATTTACCAAAGCACCTTAACCTGAATGGGTACAGCCTGCGAACGTACGAATACTAACCTGAATGGGGGCAGCCTGCACCTGAATTGCCCCGTTAGTGAATGTGACCGTAGGAAGTAGCTGTGGCTGTGCCAGTTGTGAGGTGTTGACAGTAGTAAGTGCTGGCATGCCTGAAGACACTGCAGGCTGCATCATGACAGCTGATAGGCCAGCTGAACTGACTGCAGCTTGTAAAATGTTGACCTGTGGCAAACTCTGCTGGATCTGCTGTAATGCCACTTCCTGCACAGTATCAACCTGATCCTGTTCCTCAGTTATTGGTTTAATCTTGGGTTTCTTGGGTTTGGGGTTTTCCTGCCACCATTTTATGAGGCCATGAGATGGAGGTTCACGGTCTCCACCTGCAGTTGGAGCACAATAAAAAGTTAGTCAGAACCACAGTCCCACCAACAGGGCTGTCATTAGGATTGTACCCTGTAACACCTTTTTTATAGCTAAGTACACTTGCAAACTAGTAGCAGACATAACAAAACTTTAAGGTAGAAACACACTAAGTTTACTTGATAGGAATTTGATGTTACAAGTGAAATACAATTCACCCATAAAGTGACAAGTTTGTTATGCCAGCCCTGACCTATATCGTACTAGACGTGCTTCTGTTTTACTAATTCCCACAAAGGCCTACTCATGTGACTTTGTCTCTATCAAGAGCTTCAACTTACTGAATTTTCTCTGTTGAAAGCTTGGGGTGTAGTGCGGTGCTTAAAACGCGATTTTGGAGACCATGTGTTCAATTTTAAATGGAAAGAATCATTCCAGCCAATTTCTAGGTGCCTACATCCACAAATAGAGAAGACTGCTTAATATTATTTAGAAAACAGTTCTAAGAAAGCACGCGCGCTGATTGGTTGAAAATCGTGTTTGTATAACTCGATGGAGACAGAGAACTAGCGCGCGCTGTTGACGTAGTGATGGCGCGAGCAAAGAGAATTTACATTTTGATAATCAAAGTTAACAAGTTGTTTTCCTTTTTCTCGTCGTGGTGTTTTCTAAAAGAAATAGAAAACATGTACTTCGTGTTTGTATCGAGTTATACAAACACTCGTGAAAGTTTGGGAGAACTCGAAAAAGCTGTGGAAACACTCGCCTGCGGCTCGTGTTCCCACAGCATTTCTCGTTCTCCCAAACTTCCACTCGTGTTTGTATAACTCGATACAAACACGGAACATGTTTTCTATTTCTTAAATGTAATTTACAGTAAATGAGGGACCTTTGCTTATGTCACTTACATGTAATAAAGGCTGTCTGTTGAATTCTGTGCCTGCTTGGTATGGGTAGGATTGTAAACAACTGGGACGCAAATAAATGTCACAGGAATTGATTGAAAATTTCACCTGGATCGGTGTGACATTTATTCGATAACTAACATAAAGAAAATGATTATGGTCAGTTTAGTTGATTAAGCCTATTCATGCTTTCTCAAGCACACCTACCTGTTTCTTTCATCTGTTCATTGACTCTACCAATTGTGCTATGACTGCATCCTGTCACCCAAGAAATGAACTTATAGCAATTTGAGCGAGCCCCTCCTGAAGGGGTCAGCATCTCGGCCAGAACTCTCCGTGCTTCTGTCTGCCCTGAGACAGCTCTGTCACGCCACTGCTTTAACAGGTTTGTGTGTGTCAGAGCAATCTATGAATTCAAAAGCATCACAGATCGAAGAAGTCTTAATAAAACAGTGAGCTCTAGACAACACCCAAGTGGATAAATTTGCATAAAGATATACATGTACATACTGAGCCAGAAAACACTGCATCTATTTACAACTTCCTGCTCTTGGTTCTCTCTGGGATAATGTAAGACATCAATGAAAAATCACTGGACAGGTACACATGTACATTCAAGTAATTCAAAGTGACAAACTGATTGAGAGGAACACATCATGAGAAGAACGACTCCATGGTTATAACCCACTCACTACAAGAAAATTGTAGACAAAAACAGAGAAGAAGAAGAAAGTAGGAGTCTGCACACTCACCATAACACAGTTATCCACACAACACCTTTCTTTAGGAAGGTCTTCAATAACTTTCAGCTTGCCAAGGGCAGCCTTTCCTTTCTGCCTTACAATACGAAGTGGTTTCTGAGGGTGAAATTGAAGACATTAGTTATACTGAAGGGGTCCAGTGTACACTGATGTACTAACCTGGTGAGAATCCTCACAAGATCTTTGAGGATCTTTAAGATCCTGCAGGAGCTTCAAACGTTTTGGCAAGAGCTTTCAAGATCTTGAACAATGCAAGATCTTTGAAGAACCTGGCAAGACGTTTTAGGATCCGGAAGGAAGGATCCTTGAATATCCTGGAAAGATTTTTACCAGTCACTTCTTGTACCATGTTGACAATACTTACATTGTGTAGTAGCCCTTATCATATTTCTCTATCAAAGCCAAACAATTAGTCTCCTATGAACATGCTCTTTGGGAATGTTGGGCAAGGAAGATTGTGTGACGATCCCAAAGAGCATCTGCATTGGAGGCTACCAAACAATATTACTACTCAATATACCTTAGTATACTCATTCTCATGTATACTGTGCACGTGCTTTAGAGTATGTACAGCTGTAGGGTACCCAATTGAAAGCTCCTGTACCAAGCAAGACATCATGAACCAAACTATACTGTTTTGGAAGACCTGATAGTCAGATATTTGTAATACATCACAAAATGCTCAGCAAGCAAGACTATGGCTCCCATATGCATGTACAGTTATATACATGTATGTCTTACAATCACTTACTGATGGGTCAGTCTTGAGCTTTTTGTGTAAGAAGTTATTAGAATATAGCAGCACTCGTTGAGTGGCTCGTTCACATAACTTAAGAGTATCTCGAAGATATTTCCTCTTCTCCAAGATATATTCCTCAAATTCACTTGACTTCCTTTGGCCATTACCAAGTCCAATGTTTTTAGATCTGACAAAATATAAACAGTTTCACAACATAAGCAATTATAATTATTTACATGTAGTTTACATGATAAATTTATTGATTTAATATTAAGTTTACATCAGAGAGCTTTACTTCAATTTAAATTAAGCCTTCTCCTTTTCCAACATGATATGCTTTAAGGCAAGACAATTCAGGAACAAAAAAAAACATTTGTTTGAGGTACATGCAACAAAATGTTTTGAAGTTACAGGGCGTTACAGCTGTATTTCTAAATTCTAACCACGATTACTTTCTATCCTGCAAAGACAGTCACATCTAACAGCCATGAGGGGCTAGTGATTTTTTTTTTCTGCTGGACAAGTTGATTGCTATCTTCAGATTGCTCAATGGGTAACAATGATTACAGTAAACTGCACCGTGCGCAGAGATGCATGTGACAGCCATCAGATCTTACCTCTTTGTGGTTTTCCCTTGGTTTCTGATTTCCTCAATATCGTAACACTTTTTAGAACTCAGCTCTTTTGCTTTCTTGAGCATTTGTAGCATATCACTTGCTCGTTCACGCGATTCTTGCATGTTATTCCCTATCAATTATTATGGAAAAAAGACTGCTTTAAAGCAATAATTGCATTAATTGGCTGTACATGCACACAGTACATGTATTTAGTCAAACATGTGCCCAATCAAACAATTTTGTGGTTCAATAATATGTAGGTAATCAGTAAATCATTCAACCGCATTAGAATAGCAATTTCATGGCTGTAATTAAGGGCCGCAACCCGTAACACCTGTTACGGTTGGGTATGCTTGATTTCCCTGTGATGCTATGGAAGAAATTGCCTGTTGTTGATAGAATTCAACCACAAGGAAAAAAGTTTGCTTCGGTTGTGGACAGTTTTAGGCTACTGGTGACTCACAACATAATGACAACCATGGTTTTGACTAGGTGATGACTCATGGGACATAAATGGACACATGTACATGTACATGAATGTACAGAAAAATCACCTTGAATCACTAAAAATGTGCTGGAGGAAACAGTATTTATCAATGTACATATTGCTATATGTAAGAGGAATTGCTGGACTTACCATCCCCAATAATATAAGTCTGTAAACAGCCACATGCTTTAAATTTGAAATGTGGACAACAGAGTCTAGCAGCTAAAGAGACAGATCATAGCAGTGATTAGTCATTTTCAACAGCAGTTGCATATAGTGCTGGTCAAATTATATACAGTCATGTATTATAGGCAGTCAGTATACGTAAACATAGGACAACATTATTAACCCATTGACTCCTGGAGCTTTTTGCCAAAAAAGTGTTAACTTTTTTGGACACTTTGGTGGTTCTGAGGCTGGATCTCGGCCAAATTAGCTTTAATCGATTAATCTGGTTGAAAAATGCATTTGCAACACAACAGCTTGCCCTTCTTGGCACTAGCATCGTGTTTAATGACATTCTGGCTCAGGCATGCACAGAAATCAAAATTTTGAGATACTTTTTCGTTGAGGAGGTCACCTACGTCTTTAGGCTTTTGGGTTTGTGAATTTTTTCCCCTTTCCGTTTCTCCTTTTCTTTTCTTTTTGCTGCAGTGATTGACCTTACACTGGGTTTGCTTGCAGTTAAAAAAACTTCTAAGAAAGTGTCCTCGAGGTGGGCAATTTTTACCATGGAGCAGCCAGGTGATGTGGCAGGAAATTTAATTTGCTCTCAGTTTTTCACTCAACTTTTTGAGCATTTTTGTGCATATCTCAGGCAACATTAAGTCAATCACTCTGATCTGAGCATCATTGGAAAGATCTTTTCTTCTTTCAGAAGTTGAGTATAGATGATTCCAATTTTGGCCAAAAGTGATGACATCAGAAGTGGAAGAAAGGCCACAGCTTGTCATGGCTGGTTATGGGCGGCACAGGAGTCAATAGGTTAACGGTTATTAATAGTGAAGCCTTGGAGCCAAGGCTGGCTCATACAGTGTAGCTGCCGGAACTTATCCTGGTTTCTGCAGCATCAAGCGGCTTGAAGTATTTCTACTTCCCCTGGACGGGATGCTAGTCCATCACAGGTCACTCCCCCGCAATTTTGTTAGGTTTCCCCAACAATTCTCCAGTACCCATTTATACACCTGGGTGGAGAGAGGCACTGTGAGAGTAAAGTGTCTTGCCCAAGAATCCAACACAATGTCCCCAGCCAGGGCTCGAACCCTGAGCGCTCGTTCCAGAGTCGAGCGCACTAACCATGAGGCCACCGTGCCTCCCACAATGGTTATTAATAGTGTAGCAAAATTTATCACCTTTGCAAACAAAAAAAAACCCTGAATTACATGTACACGTAGCCCAACTTGACTTAATTTAATGGATTGCATAATTTAATTTTATTAATGAATTGATTTCGGTTTCTACAGCTGTATACCAGTAAGGATACTTTAACATTATTACCATCAGGGTCTGCCAGTCCTTCTACTAGAGACATTGCAAACTCGTTTGCCTCGTCAAGATATTTTTTCTTCTCTTCTGGATCTGGCTCACAACGCTCTCTCCTTTGTTTTTTAGGACGATCAAATGACAAACCTGAATAACGAAGCGACAAATTAATTTGTCTAAAGTAAGGTTTCCATCAACATTATTCAGTTATTTCAAATTCCTTGTTATTTTAAACTCAAAACTGTTTCCCTGAAATTTACCCTCCAGTCATTTACAATCGGCAATTTCACACTATTATAAAATAACTGTTCCCCCTGAGAGTTTGAAATTGCAGCGTTTCAATCATACAAAATTCTGTAGGACTGAAACACTGTAAAATTAATTTTTGTGTGAGTTTAAATTAAAATTGATTGATTGATTGATTGATTAATCAACAAAGGTTGAATTCTGAATACATGTACATCTCTGCTCTTAGTTTCTTAGACACTGCAGCTGCAATGTTTGGACGGCATCTTTTTAGGTGCTGGAAATGACATTATCAACATTGGAGATTTAGCCAGGTGTTTAATAAGTTGGGGGTGTAGTGCAAAAAACAGCACGCAAAAAATAAAAAATAATGTGTGGTGAGAAGAAGTGAACGAATGCTTGTGGGCAAACTTAACAGAAGGTCCTTCTGCCCAGTTATAGACCGCCTATGTACAGGGACCTGTAACATGACCACTGGCTTGTGGTTTTCAGTTGTCACCCTTATTTTAAAACATGTTCACCGAATATTTCAAACTTTCTCTCTCGAAAGCCAATACTTAGAAACTTTAAAAGATATCTTGCTATAGAAATGAGCCTAATTAAATATATCATGAACAGTAAAGGCCAATGAATAGACGCCAGACTGTATTTACACACAAGCTCACACTTTCCGGTTCTTAATGGCTTCTTTGTCAATACCTATTCCCGTTGCTGCAACTCCAATTTTGTTCAACTGTTCAACTTGGTCTTTTATTATGGAATCAAGAGCTAGAAAAACCACCATGATCATGGAGACAGTGCCGGCTTTTCCATTCATCAGAGAAATTAGTCGTGAAAAGAGTTGAAAGATAACCAGTGGGAAGGATTGCAAAGACATCTTCCATACTGACCATATTTCTATGCAATCTTTCTCTTCATTGCGAAGGCAGTCCACTTGGGGAAAATATTTTAGCATGTTGTTTATCACAGATTTCAATACCACATCACTTGTTGAAAGGTCTCTAACTGCCGCCATATCACATATCTAACTGCCACCATATCACATATCTTATCTGCGTCAGTTTTGCTGAGTGTTGACAAAATCAGTCAAAATTATCCAATCAGAAGCTGAGGGTATACCAAGATCTTGTTAAGTTTGCCCACAGGTGTTCTTTTGCTTCCTCTCACCACGCTTTTTTTATTTTTTTGCAAGCAGTTTTCCGCACTGCGCCCCAACTAACTGAATGCCTGGAAGAGGGCTTCTGGAGATTTACCTATAGAAACACTTGGAGAGGTTTGGCAGCACAAAACAATTCTGTTGTTTTCTCAAATGCCAACCCAAACAGTACAAGAAAGGAAATTCTATTGTATTTGGTTTCATTTTGTCCTCTAAAGTCAAAAGTTAATTCCTTTTTTCATATTCAATTTTCTCGGCTTTTGTTTGACATTTTGTCGTGCGGTAAAGAAATAATATAATTTCTTGCTTTCTTATCAGTTTTACACATCAAGTTAAGGTCTTTTTGTTAATATTTTTAAAATATTTTGACCCTTCATTTATTCGACTTTGAATAAACAACATCTTGAAACCTGATCTTGTGTCTGTGTTTAATGCGCATATGGTTTATTTTTGTGCTTTCGCTCAATCTGAAATATTCCAAAAAACGCCAGGAAATCAGGGGTGGGTCACGGGCAATTTCATTCAGGCGTCAATGGGTTAACTCTGGATAATTTCAACCTTAGTAACCAGCAACTGGTCCCAAATTACACTCTTTATCCTTGCATACATGTATGTTCTGACGTCCATCTCCGAGGCATTTTGGCCCAATTTTGACTAAATAAACATTTCCCCAGACCGGCGGCCATTGTTTGTCTGAATGGGTCATTTTCTAACTTGACAAAACTATCCTGAGGGGGATATGACGAAAAGAGCTGAGAAATGGCCTGTAATTGGCTGATGATGACATCATCCGCAGAAGTTCGGGAAAAAATAAACCGAAGGCAGAACATGACCCGCGCACGCCTACAGCTACGCAGTCAATAAGATATAAATCATTCAAAGTAAAATCTAGAAGTTAGCCATTACAGGAGGAATTTCACATTGTTATTACAAGAAAAGGTATGATTTATAAGGAGAACTTGATGTTTACTTTAACAGGGAGTGGGATACGAAATATTTTGTTTGACGCAAGATTGCACAATCCCGCACAATTAACTTTTTGTCCCGCACAATTTACCTCCAAAAAAGCGCACAATTTTCATTTTTTTCCCGCACCCTGTCAGAAGGCCAGCATGAATGTTCATTACTGTATAACGCCAAGTATCAAAAAAAGTTTTATAGTAGAACAATTTCAAGGGAATTACCTTAAGTGTTGTACATTGTTTTCAGTTAATTGATTTTAAAAATTGCCTTGCCAAACAGAGGTTGAAAGTGTATTAGGTTCGATTGCCAGCTGCTGTCTGGGGAATGAGCCCGCAATCCTCCTTGAGCCTAAAAGTGTATCTGAGACATCCAAAGTCATACCAAAGTGCTGCCAGATAAATGGTGAGTTTGGTGACTTTTGGTTAATACACCTGCATGCCATACAGCTATAACAAAGAAAGTCCTAAACACTTAAAAGTCTATGGGATGAATTCCACCCCACCCTCTAGTCTGAACTCAGGGCTACAGGGGCCTAACAGGTCTGTAGGGTTAACAAAGGTGGAAAACATCTCTTGGTCTGAATAAATCTTGACATTCACTATCAAAATTATAATAAGTATTCTTAATAACTTGCATTACACATGTATGCAAAATAAACCTACCACAAGCATTACATAGAGTGAGAGTCTTCCCTGTTGCTGGATCAACTTTATGTCGAGGACTTGGATGATGGGAAGATAGCTTGGGGCGATTTCCCCGTCTAGAAGGGTTGATTACATATGGAGAACCACACAAGTCACACTTGAATGGGATAGCAGGATCACGACGAGGTACTCTGAGAAGAGGGTTTAGCCGTCTTCTCCTCTTTTTCTTTGTTTTGAGCTCATCCTCAGATGGAGATTGAAATCGCATTGGTTTCCTTTTCCTCTCACGTTCACTTGATCTCCTCCTATCCATGTCTTCAGAGGAACCCTTTAAGCAGCACAAACAACTTTGAATGATTTACAACAAAACTATATTGATGCCACAAATACATACTAGTTTGTAACTCTTTTGAGTGGTATACCATGGAAATTTTACACTCCTCGAGTCACTTGTATTTTCTTGTTATACACACAAGCCTTCGAACCTGTGTGTAACATGTACCAAGAAAATGCAAGTGCCAAATGGGATATAAAGTTTCCATGGTACTGCGCACATGTATACCATGAGAGAGTGCTGCATTTGATAACAATAATTATTTTATACCATGCACAATACAGTGGCTAACACAATTTGTATATGTGTATGTGGTGCATGACATGACCGTTGCATGAAACACCTACCGGTAACAAATAGGTTCCATGCTGCCGTGTGTCTGTTCAGAAATAGATCACAGATGACGTCAAAATGTGGTATGAACAAAAAAGTGGCACACGAGGCGTTGCCGAGTGTGTCACTGATGTTCTTACCACATTTTGATGTCTTCTGTGATCTATTACTGAACAGACGTGCAGCAATATGGAATCTATTTGTTTTATATAATAAAGAAACAAACTACTACACATAAAGCTTTTGTTTATTTAAAAATACTTCAACATAATGCAAAAGCAGGCCTTGGCCCTGCCTTTACCCACTTTGGCGAAGACTAAAAAAAGCCATTTGACATAATCTTTGATCTACACAAAATGCAGCAATTTCATTGGTTAATAAGTGTAGCAAAGAATTGTGATTGGTCGAGAAAAATCATGCCACTGTCAAACCTGACTCGAGCGTTGTTTCTCGTGGAATGAAAATTTACAGCGAAAGCAGAATTGAACTGTGAAATCTACAAATCTTGAAGAAAATGCTGGAAAAATCAAGTCAGTTTTTGTCATCGGAGCAGCCCTGTGAGCCGAAAAGCTTGGATGTTGCCTTGAAAATTGCAGGAGTTGAAAAAAATACCCTCAGAAAACTTGTGGTTGTGGTCAACCTAGAGGCTATTTGATTCCAGTTTTGAATGAAAGGAGCATAAAAGACGGGAGGTGATTTTTGTCTTCTGTGGTTGGTGATTCTCCAATCAGTTTGATCTAGTGTCGGAGACACATTTTAGCTGCGATATTGTTGACCATGAGCTGTGGTTAGCTATACTCAGCTCGCTGCTGTGCCCTGAAATGGTAGGAACATTCGCATCGGAAAGCAAGGTTATGTGCTTATTTTAACTGATTTTAAAAGTGATGTTTTCATGTTTCATATTTCCTGACATCAATCAGTGTGTCAACAATTATATTCAGACTGGAAAAAGTTTGGATTTTTTAAATAAATTAATTTCAGGAACATTTTGTCTATAGGATTTGTTAAATTTGAGATAAAGCAATGGTTCTTGGCTTACCAAGACCAATTTTGTGCGTGGTTTAGTCTTGCTAGACTGTTGCACGAGACTGCTCGAGAATTTTTTCTGGATCATCTTCTAAAAGAAACTGCTTTATCTTTCTTCTTCCTGCTTCTCGAACCTGGTCAATGCCTCAGCATGACTTTTTTGTACCTTAACTTTTGCCCAGTCACGTAAATATTATCTTAATTCTCAAAACTTTCCGCCATTTTAAAACACAGAGGCAAAAACTCTGTAATGATGATGTCAATCGTGCAATCTGTCCTCTAATAGATCATAGGCGAGAACCAATCAAAATGCAAGAATAACTTGGGTTATTATATAATGTTGAATATACAACTTACAGCTTTCCTGTATAATTTATGAATGGCTATATTTTCAATGGCATTGTATAAATTATACATCTGCAGTGTACATTATGCATAACAGTCTCAGTAGAGTACAAGAAACAATGAAGCAAAATATTATCACTAAACTTGTACCATTTTGAAGGTACTTCCATGTGCATTGTATGTCTACTATTTGTTTCCTGCAAATTTCAAGGCTTGAACATGGAGCAAGCCTACAAAAGGCAAGGACATGCAACCTTTGAAGGACTTTGTCCGTTTTTTTTGTGCGCAATAGTGGAAAGCCAAAATAAAAGTGACACCGTGGAGAAATAGCGTTGTTTTTGTAAAAAAAACAAAAACAAATCATTAAAGGCAGAATAAAATATGGTATATAATGAAAATACAGTGACAAACAGATATGAAAACGATGAATTCTCTGCAATCAATCAACAAGCCAATGATAATTATATAAAAATTACATGTATCATATTTGTCTCAGGTACATGTATTACCTCGCCATCTCCAATATCTGATAGGCTGCTTTGGGTTACATCCAAATTGGATTCTTGCAACTCCTTTGATGGTGAAGTATTATCATATGTTTGTCTTTCATCAGTAGTGCTTCTGCTATTTTGATCCCTGTTATTTCCAAAAAGGACACTAAACACTGGATCCTCTGCTGAAGAAGTCTGGTTAAGAGCACTGGTAGATGCCGTATAGAGGTTTGAGCCACCACTTGAGCTACAGGCTTCCATTCCCAAACTTGAGTTGTGGACTGATGGAATATCCTTTGATGTCTGTTGACCAGATGCATCAAGCAGGTTACTTGAAGATGAATCTCCAGCAAGAAGTGTTGATACTGCCAGGCTTTCACAGGCAGTGCGTACTAATGTCTCTAATGCACTTGTGTTTGGTGCCCGTGAAGTCTGAAGTTCAGATTCTGTGTCATCCTCTTCTGAAGTACACGAGCCTATAAAGTAGTGAAAGACTTTAAAAGAGATATCATGTAAAGTACTTATAAGCCTCTTAATCCTGACAGCTCTTGGTACATTGTACTTTTATACTCAGTCAGTTTCTGTCACATGACATGCCCATCTGTAGCTAAGAGTATTGCCACTCCACCTACATGTACATGATATGGGGCACTAGTTTAGGAGTCTCCTGGAAATTTAAAGGAAGGCAATATACATTTTGTCGTGAACAGCACTGGGAATTTTCAGAACAACACAACCCAAAAAATAGAAAGACAGAGCTCATGTCTACTTCATTAATGGAAAAATAAAGGCATACAGGTACTCAGAATTTACTTTGGGACATTTAATTCTTTTATGGTTGCCACAATGAGAATTTCGGCATTTTAAGTGATATACGTGATCAAAGATCAACATAAGGCCATTGCACCAAACCTGTATTGCTCAAATTGTGAGCTGCACCAGATTTGCATTGAATGTAAAACAACAGCACTGTCATTGGTGTGAACCAAATACATGTGCATGTATATTGAGAAAACAATCCTAAGAAAAACGCATGTTAATTGGTTAAAAAAGTCTGTGTTTCTACTTAACAATTAGATTATGAGCTCGAGATTTATATCACGTGATAAGTGATGAGGGCGCAGCCCGAGTCAACTATCATGCATAGAAATCAAGAGCGAAAAATCTTATTGTTTTAGTATAAATCTACTAGTCGTTCAATACTTGATCTAAATCCTCTTCTCAACACTTTGAAAACGCCAAGAAACGGCCATCATTTTGTTAACAAGCGCACACTGTTACACTACTCACTATCTATCACAGAATAGATAGTGAGAATAGATAATGAGTAGCGTAGCCAATCAGAGAACGGAAATATTTGTGATAGAACGCTAGTAGATTTATACTAAAACTTGATAGAAACACAGAACAAGCACAAGCTGTTGACGTACAAGTAATGATGGTGCGAGCAAAGAGAATTTACATGTTGATGTTCAAAGTAAACAAGTTGTTTACCACTTTATTTCTTGCAATGCTTTCTAAAAGAAATATGTAGAAAACAATGTTCTTGAAAAAGCTGTGGAAACACTCGCCTACAGCTCGTGTTCCTACAGCATTTTTCATTCTCCCAAACTTCCAGTCGTGTTTCTATAACTCACATAAACACGGCACTGTTTTCTACTTCTCAAAAAAATCACATTGAAATTCTGACATAGTGGCAGCACGAGTTGTTTACACTTGTTTATTTGGCATTTCAATGCAAGATAGACTCAGCTAGGGCAGAGGGCACAGAAGAAGTCAGGTATCTGGATTTCCTGACATTTTCTAAGGACACAAAAATGTGGCCTTCCATGGGAAAACAGGGAAAAAGGTGAATGCATGGGCATGCTAAATTGACACCCTAAACAATACTTAGGCAGTATGTCACGTGACACACTGTCAAGATTCTGAGCAGTGTGCCAGAAGGCACCCCTCATTAAAATTTTTCCTTTGTTACTATCCCCCAGAAAAAAAAAGTGTGTCGAGCTTCATAACATGTAAAATGACATGCCAACGGGTCAAATGGCACACATTTCAACTGTGCAAAATGACACACTAACAGTGTCAAAGAGCTAATGTTCAACTCACCATTCTTTCGCCAAAACAATCAGTAACAAGTTTCACTTAGCTACCACTTAAGTTAAGGAGTGACAGCTGTAAATTTAAGGCAAACTTTGAATGTGTCTGGTTCTTACATGTTCAAGTTTACACGTACCTTTCATAATGTCTTCTGGTTTAAGGAGGTGGGTTTAAGTGGGTTTGATATCGATATGAATTTGAAGTGGTTCCATGGAAAATCAAAACCGAAAAAAATATGATCATTGTTGGCAACAAAAAACTTGAGAACGATGTGCTTTTTCTTCACTGCTGGAGATACACGTACATGTAAATGGTACACAAGTTAAATATCTGGGGAAAGATGGAAGAACATTTTTTTCAAAAGGCTAATTGATCATTTTACACCCGCTTTCAATGTTACGTGCGTAGGCGACATCTTGGTTCATCTTTCGACATGCTATGTAACCTGGCTGAAATCAAAATGTTACCACAACAGACTCTTTTACGGTCAAACTCCACTTTTAGTGATAACTATGGATTTAACTGTCATCAAACTAAGGTTAGGAGTATCAAGAAGTCATTCTGTGAGAGTTGAATCGACTGTTTCGAATGTTTACATCGTTCGAATACTTGCGCGTTAACGGCCTGATTCTACCGGAGGTCACCATTGAGCGGCTGATCGACTACACACAAATTGTTTAATTATTGTGTAAATCTGGAAACATGCAATGTTCACAAACTTCTTCAGCCATGTCAGGTCAATAATTACCATTTATTTGTAATTTTTCTGCTAATAATATGAAAAATTGCCTGTTTCACAGTTAGACAGCCATTACATAGCTTGTCGAAAGATGGCATGTCGAAAGATGAACCAAGATGTTGCCTATGCACATAACACTGAAAGCGGGTGTAAATATAAATAAAAACTATTTAATTATCATATAAGCACATCTGACAGGTTGAGTCACAAAACAGCACATTCTCATTCTGTTGCCACCCTTGCCATTAAAAACCACTTAAAATTGATACACAATGATATGAGAAATGTTTTGACCAGAACCTACATGTACAGTACGAACTATTTTCCACAACTGACTCTGGAAAACAGGTACACATGTACGCTAACTTACAACAAAAACACTGGTGCCTTACAAATGACTAATTTACGATGAAAAAAACGAAACCGACATACGGAACTCTAAATAACTGATGTGACTGACAATAGATAGATCGAAACCGACCAATGATCGATGACATATTTGTTTTTTGCAATCCTTATGCACATGCTGAATTGCATCAGCAAGAGCGTTCAAAAACTGTATTCGGCAAGTGATAAATCGAAAACACGATAAGTTTGACCTTTGCAACTATGTCCAAGACAAATGATGCTGTTTTGAGTTGTGTCTGGTTTTGGTTCCCGGTGTTCGGATGCCCCCACTAGACTGGGATTTTAACAGAGTACTGGCCACAGGAGTGGGGAAATAGCCATTTTTTAACACTGGGTTAATGTTTAATTCCCCACTATGTCCTGGGGGCTGGGGGGTCAGGGTTTCAACTGACTGGTGCATAAAAGCCACCAAAACACACCCAATAAAACCACACATGTATCCGGGCATGTATCTTCAACTTTTAGAGGCAAAGCATAACACTGGCCTGGAAATTAGTAGTGACAACTTCATGAAGCAGGAAAGTAATAATTATTTTAGTCGCAACTGGCAACTTTAAAATTTATTATTATTTAAAGTCGATTGTAAATTAGCTATCTTGGAAATAACTTTAAAAATGCATGAAACTAAGTTCACATGTAAACCAAACCATATGCAAACTGAAACGCCATTGATCGATTATTCAATGGGTTTCGAACTGTAAACGAAGCAACTATCGATTTTATTTGCGGTTCCAAATCGCTGACATCAACTTTGAAAAGCGCTGACGGCGGGAAGATGGAACGCGAGCGAATATATACCAACCAGTTCTTTTATGCGATAATTATAATCGAAAGCAGAAATTTCAACATACATGTATTGCTTCAGATAGACATACCGAGCGATATAAAAAATAACCTCTTCGGTTACACTTCACCTAAAACAGTCGTTTCTTTCTATTCTCCTACAAGGGACAGGGTTAAATGCTCAATTCTCCTATTTCACAGATTATAGAAGCTAAAGCGAGTGATAAAATTTGAGAGAATCTGGAAACTCATACCGGCCGACTGATTGTTGTCCTTCTCGCTGTGCGTTTCTCCTGAGAAACTGTATGAATTACCGGGCTCTCCGACCTGTTCACCTAAAGTATCGCCTTCAAACTGTCCCTCTGTAACCGGACGAAAGTTCTCCATGTCGCAGTTCAGCGTCTTTTCGGGGCTAATCGTCTCGCCTGTTCCATCCGAAGCCATCTTCTTTCTCAAAACACATCACCTGCCATTGCACGGTGCATGCTGGGATTTTTCCGGAAAATGTCGAAATACTGCCGATCCCCTGCCGACCAGTTCTGCCGACCTCAGCTTGATTCCGAGTACATGTGTATCATGGATGGCGGAAATGGCTGCAATTTAATCGTTTTTTTCTGCCATTTCAGTTCATGCAATTTGAATTGTCGTATGTCTTAGTCAGTGTTCAAGACTGAAAATTCAACTATCGCCTGTAGAGCTTTTAGAGGAGCGCGTATACCGCGAGTTAAGCGGTAAATATGCAACAAGCTCAGCTCTCCCCCATTACGGACGTCAAAATTGTTTCTCAGAAGGAACGCTGCCCTGCTGGATATTTCATGGTAAATATTTATGGAGTTTTATTTCTATGAAGTAAACCTGTGGCAGTTAATTCAGAAGCTGTCGGCAATATATTTGTAAGATAAGATAAGATAACTTTATTTATACACGGTTTTTCCATCAGATCATCTAGTTAATTATCTATAGCAGTATGCGCATGCCTATCTACCTAACTACAATAAAATTTAAATAGTAACAATTCAAATAAAAGAAATAAATAAAAATTCTGCTTTTCATGGAGGCCGTGTCTAATAATAATGTATATAAGTATATACATTATGTATAATGTATATACTTAAATACTTATGTATAATGTATATAAGCTTATAATTAATTATAGTTGTGTATTACTCCGTAAAAACTAAAATCTTACTTTAAGCACCAGGCCCCGGTTGTTCAAAGGCTAGTTAACACTAGTACTATCCAGCGGATAAATCGCTATCCAGTGGATAAATGTTAACAAAACAAACCATACTATCCACTGGATAGTGATTTATCCGGTGGATAGCGTTATCCATCCTTTGAACAACCCAAGCTAGAATAAAAGCTGACAGCTTACGTCAGCCTATGTTCTGGTGCTGAGGTAAGTCAGAAAATCTTAAATTATTAGATTTACGTTTTTACGGAGAATATATGCATTCAATTATTGTGGATTGTCACGGTGAAATGTTATGTACATGACTATGTAGAAAAAAGCTTACATTAAAGCAGATTGAGGTGGCTCAAAACTATGAAGGCCTTTTTTGGACAAAATGTCAACAACAACAGCTTTAATTATCCCTTATTTAAAATTAAATTAGATTAAATTACAGTGACATAGATGTTAATTTAATTTAAAAAATAAGGGTAACTGACAACCTGAAATAACCTGAAATAGTTATAAATGCCAGGTTGCCAGTTAATTATATATATATTTCAATAGAAGTCGGTAGCTAATTTGTATATATCCTTGTTATGTTGCATATATGGATGCTATGCACAATAAATCAATAAGCAAACATGTTCGTTATAAACTAAAGGTGTTCGATAAAACTAAAAGATGTCCGACACAATTAAAAAAGTTTTGGTAAAACTAAAGGATGTTCAAATTTGCTAAAAGATGTCCGATACAACTAAAAGATGTGAAAATAAAAGATGAGGAAGCGGAAATGATTTCGCAAAACAAGAAGTGATGTCATTGACGATCTTTCGTGTAAACAAAATGGCGTATGCTGGAGCTGCAATTTGGCTTCCAGGTATAGAAACGTTTTTCATGGAATTAAGTACAATGATTGCGAGAACACAGCAACAACGAAACGCTACAGCTACTCAGTTCGATTCTTCAGAGCTCTTTGCTCGCAGACTGGAAGAGCATGAAAGAACTTTAAAGTGTTCTAACAGAAGAATCATTCGCACAAGAAATTACCTTAATCGACTTAATCAGCTACTTACACCAGTTACTTCAGTGGCATCTTGAACAAGCAACGATGTCACTTCGAGGGAATTGCAGAAGAATCCGAGAGGTATATATGGACTGGTTTAAGGAGTTGGCTACTCAGCCTATTATAACGAAAACAAGGAATGGGGAAGTTGGAAGACCACGGTTCCATGTAAAGTTTCCAACTGTTCTTGGGCAAGTGCTACATGTAACCGTGGTCTTCTATAACTTCCCCATTCCTTGTTATCGTTACAATAGGCTGAGTAGCCGACTCCTCAAACCAGTCCATATCCCTCTCGGATTCTTCTGCAATTCCCTCGAAGTGACATCGTTGCTCGTTCAAGATACCAAGTAAGTGGTGTAACTATAAACTGAATAAGGTAATTTCTTGTGCCTATGATTCTTCGATTCTCTTACTTAGAACACTTAAAGTTCTTTCATATTCTTCCAGTGTGCGAAAAAAAATCTCTGAAGAATCGAACTGAGCAGCTTCAGCTTTTCATTGTTGCTGTGCTCTCGCAATCATTGTACTTTCATTCCATTGAAAACATTTCTGTACTTGGAAGCCAAATTGTAGCTCCAGCAGACGCCATTTTGTTTACACGGAAGATCATCAATGACATCACTTTCTGTTTTGTGAAATCATTTCCGCTTCCTCATCTTTCACTTCCACTTCTTTCATAAATCAAAAATCTTTTTGTTGTATCGGACATCATTTAGCAAATTTGAACATCTTTACATGTAGTTTTACCAAACATCTTTTAATTGTGTCGGACATCTTTTAGTTTTATCGGACACCTTTAGTGTATATAACGAACATGTTTGCTTACTGATTTATTGCGCATAGCATTCATATATGCAACATAACAAGGATATATGCAAATTTGATATTTTGTCCGTAAAAGGCCTTCATACAAAACAGTTTCCAGCACTTAGATTTTGATGGGTCACTATAGCAGCTCTTTATCACTTGATGTGACAATCATGGAATTAAAAAGCTGCCCAATCATTGGTGAACATGTTCTTTTTTTGTGTAGCATAATAGGTTACCATAGCAGCAGTATGATCCACCAAAAACATCTTTAATTGCAGCTTTAGGGGCTTATAATTCAAAAATGGCGTGCTGAAAATTTTTTGTACACTGTACTATCAAAATTTGATAAGCACGGTAAGGTGCAATTTTTTGCCACCTTAAATTTGTGAAAATTGTGGTCAGTGGTTAGAGTATTGGGCCAGGGTTTTCAAAGCCTGATTTTGTTAACCAAGGATGAGATCAGTTCTCAAACTTTTCGGCGAGGTTTTCTGTTGATATTGAATTTCCTTTAGAATTGAGTTTGAATAATCTCAAACTACACACATAGGCAATGAAAAACATTTATGTAACCTTTGGTTCACTTTTTATCCTGGGCTCGCATTAATGGGCTTTCGAACAACTTGGCCCTGGGTTTTGGATTGTTCTAGATCTTGTCTACTGAGCTTTCAACTTGAACTCTGGTCAGTATAATTGTCATTGTGTATTGTTCTTGGTAAAAATTATAGCTGTGCCTCATTTCCTCCAGAGCTAAGTACTGGAAAAAAAATTATCCACTAAAGAAGTGTTGACTAAACAAACTATGTTTGTAACCCACTTGCCACCCTACCCACGCTTGCCACCCCTGCTACCCTAGCCACCAGTTGTAACCCTCACTTTCCTTGCCACCCTCAAAGCCTTTACCACCCCTGTTACCCCTGCCAGCCTCATCACCCTGGCCACCCTGCTACCCTTGCCACCTCTACCATCCCCGTTACCCTTGCCACCTATGCCATCCGTGCCATCTCTTCTACCCTGGCCACGCCTGTCACCCTCATCACCTTTGCCACCCTCACTACTCAGGTAACTGTAGCCAACCTCACCACCCTTGCAACCCGGGCCACTGGTGCTGCCCTGACCACCCTTACAACCCTAGCCACATTGGCCACTCTGGCTGGCGACTGTGGCCTTTCTGACCAACCTCCCCAGCCTAGCCACCCTCTCCAATCTGTCCAGCCTCCTTACCCTTCCCACCCTAGTTACCCTCACCACACTATTCCTTCTTGCTGAGTCGAGCAAGTCTTCATGTATGATTTCATAGCACTGATCAATCATATTTGCTAGTGAACCTACTCAGACTACTCTTTTTTTTTACATTTGAGGTTGCAAAGACTGTTCAAGGGCATGATGGTCAGCTTTTTGACAGCACTTGGCGGCATAAAGGAAAACGTTATCTCTGCTTCACTCGAGAGGTTCATTCCAGAAATTTCATGATTCTCCATCTGCAGCTGTAGTAATGTAACATAATGCATAAATAAAATGTCCAATTATTTATTTAAACTGTGTTTGTTTATGTTACATGTAGATATTTGTTTTTCATATTTTAGGTTGAACTTATATATATGTACATACATGTACATCTGCAATGATGTGGTTTAAAATTTATCATTGGTGTAAAAGTTTTTAAACCAGTTTCATTTCAGAATTATAATTAAATAAAATAAAATTGAAATGGTTGGGAAAAATTTAATGAGAAATTCTAACTGCTAGCATGCTCATGAACATGTGACACTAAAGTCAATTGATGCAATTTCTCTGTCAACAGTGTTCATTATAATTTGTGGTTTCTTTTCACTAAAATGCCTGAAATTTCACTCTCCAAAATGGTTAGCACAAGCCCAAAATCCACTAGCCATAACAGCAATTTTCAATTGGTATCCTGTTGTTTTTAGCTACATTGTAGCATTATTCTCTTGTCCTGGTCAGTGGTATCATGTATTTATTAAATAATTAAACGTAATCAAATTAATCTCTAAACTTATTGTGTGAGTACTGAGAATACTTTAATTAATAAAATTTACACAAACCAATGCAACAGGCTACAAGTACAAAACAGTTTCAAAGTCTGTGAGGTTCTGGCAGAGCTTTCTTCAGGGAAATTTTTCAGAATTTTACTCTGACTGCTATTTTATCATGCAGGCAAGAGAGAATGTTATAGAAGACCTGGTAGTTATTGGAGAAGATGATTCTGTGCTTTCAGGGTTTACAGCAATTACAAAAGCCTTTGATGATGGTAAATACAAGACTGTGCAGTTTTGACTATTTTTTTTTGGTCTCCTTTATTCTGATCTCCCCATTCATTCCTTCACTTTCTTTAATTTTGCAGATGACAAAGCTTTGAGGAAGCATTTTCTTTGTCTTAAGATTCAGTCTAGCAAAACAGCTGCTAGTGCTGTTTGTGATATTGTGTTAATTAACAGAACAAAGGGAGAACAAACTCCTCCTGGATACCACCTAATTGTGTAAGTATATGAAAAATGTACACATAGGGAAGTTGTTGTTTGCAATTTTATTTCTCTCATGAGAATGAGCACTACATTTCTGTGAACTAAAAATTTTCTATGTACACTTTGCGTGTGCATGTATATTCTCATTTAATGCTGAGGCTATCCAGAAATTTTGCAGTTGTTTAAAGCCAATAATTTTACGATCATGTACATTCTTCCATAGTACACTCAAACACTTAGAGCGGAAAGTTTCACCGACTGCTTAAGTCATAATATCAAGTTCATTCGACCCACTGGTTAATTAATGAATTTTTTATAGAACCATACTTGTTTCAATACTGAATAAGCTGCATACCAGCCACTCCATACAGTCAGCTCTCATTATATGTAGTAGACACCTTGGGTCATTATTATCTTCATAATAGTCTGCAATAGTGGGTTGTAATGAACTTGACCCAATATTTGGATATGCAGCGTCACATACGTACTCATTACTGCTATCACAGGCGTCCCAAGCTCACGTTTAGAGAAAGCGAAGAATTTAAAATTATCTATTTATTCATAAAGGCGTCACGGCTGTGCGAGTTGGAACGTGACGTTTCATCATACGTGGTGTTATGTTACACAAGAACTGTTGAGAATTTGAGCGCAAAAGGTAAGTTTGTTTTAATCACCTTAAAAAAACATGGATATTTCAAAGTATTTAGTGTTGTAAATCAACGATATTTTATTCCCCATACAACTTCTGATAAAGCGCTCAAATTCTCAACGGTTCTCGTGTAACGCAACACCGCGTAAGATGAAAGATCACGTTCCAATTCGCACAGCCGTGACACCTTTATGAATAAATATATAGATAATTAATTCTTTGCTTTCTCTCAACGTGAGCTTGGGCGCCTGTGCTGCTATACTCTTTTGAAGATTCTAGGTTCATTTCATTTGTAGTGCACATTTACTTACGGTATTTACATTTATACATTTACGTAAGGTATCTGGCATAGACCGACACCCTCTAAGGGGACTATTACCCAAGAAGAAAGTATCAACCTACAATTTAAGGAATCGAACAAGTCAGTATCCAAAAGTTAATACAGATAGATTCAAGAACTCTTACATTAATCGTCTAATTTTTAAATACAATTTAGCTATGTGACTGTATTTTTTAATTGTAAATAACTTAGATATATATACTTTTTTTTATTACTCAAATATTGTACATAAGATATGTACTTTTTATCTTGTGAAGAAATAAAGACCATCAAGACCATCATCATAATCATAGAATGTAGGTCAAAATGGTGTAAACCCCAATCATCATTCCAAGACTGCTGCATAAATATGTCACTTAGTACATTCAAGTTGTTGCTTTTAATTAGTGAAAGAAGAACAATTATAACAATTTTAGTTTTGGGTCACCTCCTGAATTGTCTAAAGTTTTGTAATTGAAGGAGTTGTTTCTACACCTGCACATTTCTTTGTACTTTTGGCTGGGGATATACAGTGTAGCTTCTGTCTGGAATACTGGACCTGCATTTTGTTCCTTTTCTGTTTGACATGCATTTAAGCTTTTTGCTTAAGTTTTCAAAGTTCTAAGGTGTTATTGTCAGTGGTCTTAAGTGACAACATTACATGTAAGCTTCACTTATAAAGGTGGTTCTGATATTATTTTCAACTGCCTTTAAGTGATACTATGATAAAGATCGCATCTAAGCCATTTTAAAACATAAACAAGAAACTTGCGCAAGAAGAAAAATGCTGTTTACTATTTTCAAAAATCTCTTTTCGTTCTAGAGATGTTAATTTAATAGTTTTTGAAATTTATGAAAATTAGTCAAGCGATGTCATACAGTCAACCAAATTTTGATCAAATATGATGAATAGAGATATCTCTGCCAATTTGTATCAAAAACTGCTTGATTCTTTTCAGTAAGATTCTACTGAATGTGGAACTGATGCAGATATTTGCAAACGGTAAACGTTTTTACTCTAAGACTTTCATCGAATTCTATCTGACACACACAAAATCAAAAAAACTGATCATGGTGCCACTTTAACAGCAGAGTTCTACGGGAAGAGGACTACATGCATGCATAGAGAAAGATAACCATGCAACTCTTTTTTCATGGTGAACATGGCAAGCGGCATGTATTGGGGCACACATGCCCACCAAAAAAAAATGACATCATGCAACAACAACGTGCGGTATACAATCTGTGTTCACCAAAACTCCTGTTTGTACAGTATTGTGCAAAAGTAATGCAAACGGATTTCGACGAATTTCGTTCTTTGTTCTCGCGAATTTTCAAGCGAAATTGCGCGTGGAATTTCGCAGAATTTCTTGCGAAAAGTTTCACTGTCAAACGATATTTCGAGCGACATTTCGAGGAACTATTGCACGATATTTCGGAAGGACAAACGAAAAATCCCTATTTCGAAAATTCAAAGAAGCGAGAATTCGCGCGGCAACTAACAAATGAATGTCACACGAAATAACACAACAAAATACAGAAGCCTGAGTGGAGTCAAACACATGTAAGCGAACGAAGATATGTGCCATACAAACCTTATAATTTAGGCGGCAAAACGCATCAAAGTGACTCTTTCCAGAGCTAGGTAATCCAGTTGCCGAACTGGACACCTAAAGTGGACCCTCTCCATGTTCAAAATTAAAAATTTGAAGCTCAGAGCGATTTTCCATCCTATTCGATTTTCTGTCGCAAAACGGTAGAAAATTGTAAGCCAAAGTCCACATTAAAACCCGATTTCCACTGTTTTCCAATGACGATATCTTAGCTTTCTTTTGTCCAAAATTTCTTGCAAAAACCATCGTTTGGAAGCTGATTTTGCTGACAACTATCCCCATACACTCTCATACACTGTAGATCTCCGTGTGGCAAATTATTGTCTCAGCGGTTTCTGTATGGGAAAGACTTACGCTTATGTAAACAATGATGTTCTGCCCCTTGCATCGCAGAAATATGAGCCCGCTGATACAAGAGGAGCAGCGGTAAAAGCTAATTCACGTAAGTCGTGATGAATTGTCTTGACCGAAATAGTTGGCGATGTTACACGCGACCAGGGCGTAGAAAGGGTGACGCGACGCACTTAAGAAGGCACGTTCGGTCTAGAAATAACCAAAGGTTATAAAGTACTGGCGAGGACGATGTGTGGTGTTGTCCGTTACATCAAAAGACCTATTCTGATACATTGTATTCTTTACCAGAGAAAAGGTTGGACGGTTTGCATGTGGTACGATCTTAATGTCTGATAACATGCTCGGCCTATATTTAAGTCTTACAGTCATGTAAATTGGCTACAAGAAAGGTCTTCCGGCAGTTCCTTCACGCGAGTGTTTTCATTTTTATATTGTTAATAGTAATCACAGGGTTTTTCGTTCAATTTGGAATTTAGTTGCACTTGTGATTCTTTTTAAACAGCTGAAATTGCACTTGCCGAAGCGGTCCATGCAATTTCCGCTTTTTGAAAAAAATCACTCCTGCAAACTAATTCCAAATTGACTCATAAGCACATGATCACCTGTACCCATGAATTACCAACATGGTGTGTGTGACAGCTAGTGTATAATGAGAATTGTATATGTAAATAACTATCTCATTTGAAATAAAGTTTTCCTACTTCAAATCTCGTTTTAACCCTCGACTACTCTAGACAGTAGCTCATAAGAAATATTTACTCGTTCCATTAAGCTGTTCGCATCTAGCCGTTCGAAACTACATGTACATGTATCGTTCAGGCGTTCACTGCTAATCGTGTGAGCGTGGAAGAAATCAACACGCAATAATTTTTCACACATACAAAGAGACAACGCATGTAACAAAGCGAAAGTAGACTCTATTTAAGATAGACTACTATTTTGTTAATACATCAATTTTATTTGTACAGCCAATAAGTAAAAGAAATCGAATTTACACTGGAACTTAACCTATTTTGAAGGAAACATACAGCAATTTTACACTTAAAAAACGAAAATCTATACAATATATGCACATTAAATACTAGTTTCAGCTAATTGGCTTTTTCGCAAGTTCTGACAACTATTAAGAAATGAAGGTCTACAAGACTTTAATCTTGGCGAGTCTGTCTGTCTTTGGTGCGTAAATTCTGGCATCTTTTGCCGATGCTGACCTTGCATTGATCCCACATTCGGGCAGTCTCCTCACTGTTGCGACATTGGTATGAGAAGGCTCCCAACACTTCAGCTGCAAAGAAAAAATGTGGGTAAGTATCCTTCCAATGACTTGATGAGATATTTAAATTTATCAACTTTCATTATGTACGTATGTGTATGTTATTCTCTGCATAAAACAGGCAAATGCCTCCCGTCAGCCATCAAATATGCTATGTCTGTAAATTTGGCAGAGTGAAAGGGGTGCCGGCGCAAGAAGAAATACAGACAAATGTATGAAAAATTAGAAAAATTAAATGAGTGTCTTTTATCCAACCTACATTCTTCAAACTTGGTGAATACAATCCTGTACCTAGTATTTTAACGTTGCGATTCGTCAATTGTGTAAAATTCAATTTTGGAAAAAGTTGTTTGCCATTGGATTCCAATACAAACGCTGTAATTTCTGACCGCTTTGCCTACACCCGTCAAGATGGCGGCGAAAACTGTGATAAGGCCGAATGCAAGTTGAAGATTATCAAAATGTTTAAGCAAGGCTAGTTGGCTTATACCTTTTATGGCGGCAATCTTGCTTGGGTCGAGAGCAGCAAACTCTTTTGTCCCATTGACCGTGGAATGCATGAGTGTCGATGTCGTAAATAGCTTGTCTGCAAGTCTAAGAGCCAATGCTGTAGGCTTGGTGGCTCCCTTGGCATAGGCATAGTCACTGCTTGATAGCCGGATGGTGCTCGATCCACCAACCAGGACTAAATCGCTGGTACCTGATAGATAATTATACAGATATAAGTTAATGCTTGCTTATAAGCACCTTCATCATTATTGTCAGAACGCCTGTCCGCTGAAACACTATAAATAAGTATAGTATTCAGTCGGTCTTCATTTTCTTTCTTCGGCTTTGTGTTAAAGGAGGTTCTGCTTATCCGAAATGTCAACCAAGCAACATCAAATCTATTAACTATCTAATCAGCCTTCCCTCTTTTAAAGTTTGCTTACTCAAGTTAAGAATGTACTAATTATGTACCTGTCAAATTATGATCTTGCAGCAGTCTATCTACTTCAGGCAGTGATGTCCGCTGAGTTACTGTTGGAGTATACTCAAGACTGTGACAATGACCTGACGGGGTGGGATTTGGAGTGGAAAACTGTGTCTGTGGACAGGTAGATTCCACCATGCTGAGAACTCTGTCAAGTTTTGCCTCTTGTCTCGCAAAGGAGCATTCAAGGCGCTCAAGTATTATTCTCATTAACCCAAGCTCTTTGGTCGTTTCCTCATTTCCCTGGGTTATCTATTAAATAACAGCAAAATAAATGTTACTGGGTGGTGTAGGTTCTCTGGGTGGTAAATTAGTCAGTTGAAGTAATAAAACAAATAAGTATGTTTAATCAAATAGTGACAAGTTAAATTAGGGAACAATTTCAGCAGAATTTGGACACAACACAAGGGAAATTATTCCCTAATTTCACGAGTATACCATTTGATTAGCTTTTAATATCATGGGTGACAAGTCACGTTTCAAAGTTGAGTCAACTGTCAAATCTTCGTTACATGGTTCGCTAATTCGTCAAGAACGACCTGAAAAGGCACCCATGTAAAATGCGCCTATAATCTGTCAGTTTATTTGTCTTCGTGTTAAGACGGTTTGGGGGGTCTCCTGTATTGCCTCTGTTTCGATTGTGACACAATCCGTTTCCGATTGTGACACCTAGTTACAGTAGAGCCCTGCTAACCTGATAACTCGAAGCTGGGTTTCAGTGGTGGCAGGGTTTCAATGCATGTCAAAACAAAAGTTAACTTACCACAGCGGTCTTTTCAACAGTTGAGATTGCCTTTGTCAGCAGACCTCCTACTTGGGACAGACTCGTCTCGCCGTCAGACTCGTCTGCAAAATCCACGGATGGTTCCTTGTACAGGCTATTGTGTGCCGTGTGAAGTGGACGCCGTGGACGAAAAAGGGCCGCCAGCGGGCGTTCTTCATCTTCTGAGTCGGAGTCAGAAGAGCTTTCTATCACCTCGGGTCCCTCGGTGGGTGATTCGACATC